>SNQJ01S0010346.1:0-19358 GCA_010110895.2 Picea sitchensis | reverse complement strand
TATGCATTCTCATAAAGGAAAATAAATATTATATTACATCAATCATAAATCAATCAATCCTTTGACATCAATCAATCACTTGACATCAATCAATGACATCAATCAATCAAACCATTGGCATCAATGACAACATGATCCAGCAGTGGGAACATTGCTTTGGATCTAATGCTTGCTTCTATATCACCGAAGATTGGAGGTTGGACAAAGGATTTATTTGTTGAAGTTTTTATGACCCACTCTACCCTGGGAGTTTACTCCAATTGTCTCGCAATACCAGGAGAAGAACCTTCACCTGTTTCTTCTAGCTTCATCTTGGGTTCTCTCGGTGAGCGTCTGGTAGTTGTATTTCTTGGTGGCATTTTACCTGCAACTAGAACATAGTTAGAGACCATGTAAGAAATCATATGCATATATAAATCACAACCGATGAATTGACAAACTTGAACACATACCTATGTAGCTTGTTTAACCTGTTTTTGATAATCTGAGGATCAACATAGTCTCGAGACACTGTCTTTTCTTCTTCGGATGCTCTGGAATTCAAACTTGTGTGCAAAATGAAATTGTTCAAAAACATTTTAGAGATTTAAACAGGGATGAACTTACCTTGTTGCGTCATCCATTCAATTTGGGTTATGAGTGTAGTTTTATTAAATCTTCCACCAGATCGTCAAAGATGTTTAAAATTAAATTAGATCGTGGGTTGATGATGCGGGTGTGGGTTGTAACGTGGCCTATAAGTGATTTCAATTTGTTGTTGTTAAATCAATGCATGAGGTAGAAACAAAGAGGGATGAAGCATTAAATGGTCTATTAAATGTCAGAATCCGATCGTATTTTATGCTGAAAACATCCCATCGTTTCGCTAGTCTAGCTGGTGAATCGGGAGTCAATGTTCTACTTTGAACAATTTTCGTTGATATCCTCTTGCAAAATCTCTAGTGCCAAACGATATTTCCATACAGAGATGACGTGGAAAGGTTGACCTGGAGGTGTGACTAGGACATAGCAAAACCTTAAGATGACTCGAAACAAAACTAGGCCATACGAGAGCCTTACGTGATAAAGACACATGGCACTCGAAACCAACGTCTTCATTTACTCGCGTTAATCAGAATCAAGACTTTATTTAAGCTACTCATTCTAAAATCCGATCCTATCTTGCCGATGCCAAAAATTATCAAGAATCAGCGATCGACGATAAACCAACCCAAGTGCTCCCGGATCGAGTCTCTCAAAAAATTCCCGATGTTGAAAGTGTATCAAGGATCGACGATCAACGATATGTGTGTCGCAGAAAAAATTGATTGTTTTAACCCTTTTAAATTTCCTCGACGTCGAGAAAGCGCATCGGTGGTCAGCTATTGGTGATTTCTTTACGGATTTTGTCAATATCTATCCTTGTATTTTTTCGACACTGATGGGGATCATCTATCTCCTAGATTTTTGTGGCGAATATCTTACGCAAACCAACCCCAACTTCTACTAAAGCCGACGATGCATCGACGATCGACAATTAGTGTAATTGTGTGGCCACTTTACCTACTTGAATTTTACCGATGTCGAACATAAGCACGTTAGGTGCAAATTATTAGTTTGAATGCCAAGTTATTTTAGAAACGAGGTTTCATAAGTTAAAAAAAACCTGACTTGATTGATAAGAGTCATGAAANCATTCCTCAAAGTGAAATCAATTTAGACAACAAAAGAAAAAAAGTGGTACCCAAAAAGTGATAAAATTTCATAAGGATTTTAGGGTGTGTTGAGCACTCAACATATCCATGGCGGTATCCTTCTCAACTTCTTTGTCCATGGTTACATCTTGTTCCTTCATCTGCACTTCCTATACACTCACATTTCCTATTGGTCCTCTCGGTTCCTACTCTGTAGTCCGTGGACCCTGTGTAGGACCATGTTGTGACTTCTTTTGTGTTCTAGTTTTCTTCCAAATTGAGTTTCTTTACCACATTGTACCTATAGTTGTTTTCTTTTTCTAGCTAGCGTCATTCCTGCCTATCTACTGCACGGGGACTGTGCTACCCTGCGTCTAGAATTGTATTGCTAGCATTTCTCTTGGGATCTCTGGCACTTTCCACTCCTCAGGCCACTCTTGGACCTCCATGTGGATGTCCTGCATCATCACACATTACTTCAACTACAATCACTTCTTGTTTGGGTCCTTATTTTCCTGTAGCCACATGTTGTGACGTGATGCCCAAAAATTTGCTACCTGTCCATACTCCTGGACAGTTTCTAGTGAGATCCTCTATGTATCCACCAAGTTGTTTTGAATCTCTGTTAAGCATTGAGCGAACATGTAATTGTTGAATTTATTTACTTTGGTATCTATTGTTCTTCGCAACTATGTGTAGCGCGTTGCACCACATTTACTTGTCCGTGGCAGGGACATCATATATGTAGGTTTGTGCCACCCCATAAGTGTAATGAGGATGATTAACCATGAGTAGTGGAACTCAGAGCCCTAGTATTGCACATCCTTACAATATTCCAGGAATAATTTGAGTAGATATGGGGCCCAACTCATCAAGCTCCCCTTTGCACATTGTGCCACAACTACTATGACTCCTGCAGACACTTCTTCTTTTTGGCACTTGCACATTAATTTGCAACCGAGCAATCTGGTTGCAAATCGTGTCACATGATCATTGATGTCATTGATCCTGATACCTATGTTCCCCCTCTTTGCTCCATACTTCACTTTGATCTCATTAGAGATGGCTTTCTCCTTAGTCTTGTTCTCTAAGTATTTCTTTGGATTCTCCCCATCCGTGGGTAGCCCTGTAATCTCTACAATGAGGTCAAAATTGATCGACACTAGCATGTCCATCGATAAGATGACTCTGTGCACCTTTTCTAACAACTTTTTAACACATATGTTTATGTGTTTCCTGCACCCAAAGTGAGGTATGTCTAATAGGTTCATAATGTCAGTGTTGTACAATCTTATGATCCATTGTGTTGGCTCCAATAGTGGCGCGCCTGATGGTCCCTCTCCCCTACTCTCTAAGTATCTCTCAGATGCCAAATATGGGAAATTTTTGGCATCAGAGACATCATGGTTGGATTATTTAAGGTCGTCGACTCCTCCTACCATGTTATCCCCAACTTTCACTTCATTGGGAATTTTTAGTATTACTATACTTAGTTTTGCTTGTCTGCATTGCACGCCCTGCGTACTGCTTTCCTGTCTCATCTTATTTTTCCCTTGTGGGGAACATAATCCACCCTCTTTCTTTGTTTCCTACTTTGGTTTTGGCTCTAGGCCCTGCTGCATGAAATCAATGGATGGTCCTGCTTCCTGTGGCCCTTTTCCCCTAGATGTGTCAAATTTCATCTGTTCAAAATCCTCTACCAGTTTTTTATGTTGTTGTATGGGTTCCTACTCATCCTCCACATGTAATGTGGTTTTATCATACTACAGTGTGTGTATTTAGTTGACATCCACCGCTGTAGGAATCTTGCTGGTTCCGCCTTGTGGTACTCGTGTGCTACTTCATGCGCTTTGTCTAGTTTTTCTTAGTGCTCAGACCCTCGGTGGTGACATGGTGGTTAAATCTAAACTACAACCTCTCAACTCGACGAATGGTAGCACAATTTTGCACTATATCACTCTTCCGCTCGACTCAACATTTTTCTCCTTAGAAAATGACATAATGGGTCAATTTCTCCCTCTTTTATACGTTATAGAGAGACGGGAAAGTGACAGTTGTGTCGCACTAATAATTGTCACTTTTCACTTTTCATGGTGTTTCTTGCACACTGTACCTTTCTACTCGTTAACTTCTCTTCTGCACATCATGTTTTCGAACCCTATTTTTCTTGCAGTGTTTTTTTCTGTCTGCCCAGTTCTATTCTGTCAAGGCCCTCCATGTGCATTGAATTGTTCTCATTTGTATCATTTTTACTTTTTATGTATTTTTTTCACTATATACATATCTCTTTACTGCACGGTACTTCTAAGTACTAGGAGGTCGACTATCCCTATACAATTTCAGTCGACTCCCATTGATCATTCCTATGAGTTATGTACCTCCTAAATCTTTCAACTATACAACTCCCCCATCTGTGAAAATATTCACTTCATTTGGTCCCAACCAATGCATTCTAAATTTTCCTAGGTGTTGAAGAAATTTACTGTCATAAACCAAGACTAGGTCTCCTTCCTTGAAACTCTTCCTTTTAGTATGTCTTTCATGCCAAGATTTGTCCCTTGCTTTCTGTACTTGGTGAAATCCTAATAGAATCCTATGTTCTTCCATCACCATCAACTGACTTATCCTTTCTTGTACTGCACCTCGTTCTGTCATGTTAGTGATTGATGCTACACACAGACTAGGTACAAAAACTTCTAATGGAACCACTACTTCTTTTCCATATACCAACCTGAATGGTGTGTGCCCTATCAACTTTTTGCATGTAGTCCTATATGCCCATAATACTGCTGGTATATTCAAGTCCCAATCGTCTCTGTTGACATTGCAGATCTTCGTCAATGAATTCTCTAGGATAATATTAAAATCTTCCACTGTTCCATTTGCTTGAAGGTGATATGGTGTACTCTTTTGATGATAGAATTCAAACTCTTCAGTCATAGCCTTGATATTACTATTGATGAAGTGAGTTCCTTGGTCACTCATCAAATTCCTTGGGCAGCCAAATCTAGTAATCACTTGCTCAAACGGGAAGTGTGTTGTTGTCTCTGCGCTGCAATCTTTACTAGTGTTTCTTATGCCCATATCATTAAGTACTCTGTCACAATAATGATATACCTTTATCCTAACCTCTTTTCTGGTGGATTAATTGGTCCCAAAAATCTATTGCCCATTTTTCGAATACTTACAAGGTTACTTGTGGTCTTAGGGGCATCTCATCCCATCTATTAGGTTTTCCAACCCTCTGACATACTTCACATCTCTGGAAGTAGTCATTTTCATCTCTATGAATGGTCGAACACCATAGTCCTGCACACAATACCTTCTGTGCGGTAGATTTTCCTCCATAATGTCCTCCAACTATTCCCTCATGGGCCTCTGCTAGAATCCTATGCCTTTCATGTTCTAGTACACATCTTCTCAAGATGTTGTCTACACCTATCTTGTATAAGTGTCCTGCAATCAATTGATAGTCTGGAGCTTTGAATACCATATTTTTCTTCTGCGCAGTCTTGAATTATAATGGCGCGGTCCATGTACTCAAGTATTGAATGATGTCAGCAAAATATTCATCAGATACTTGGACTGAAAATAATTGTGCATCAAGGAAGCTGTCCTCTAAATTAGTGGGTTCCTCTCTATTGGTGATCCCATACAGGTGATCAGGTCCTGCATTCAACTTCCCTGGTTTGAATATCACTTCAAAGTCAAATTCTTGACACAACAGTAACCATCTAAAAATTATCCCCCCCAACACTAGCTTGTTGACTAGGTATTTGTGGGAAAAATGATCTGTGAACATTTTAAAGTGTTTCTTGAGCAGATAATGTCTGAATTTATGTAGTGCATATACCATTGATAAGCCTTCTCTTTGTATAGTATTGTAGTTCTTCTCTGACGCTGACAATTTTCTGCCTACAAAAGCTATATGATGGTCTAACTCTCCATCTCTTGGTTGCACCAGAATAGATCCAAGTGCTATGGATGATGCATATACATGCACATGGAATGTCTTTTCCCAATATAGGAATACTAGTATTGGTGATGTTATCATATTCTCTTTTAGAGTGTCCAAACCTTGCTGACAATCCTCATTCCACTGAAATTTACTATCTTTCCTCAACAGTTTCTCCATCAACGCAGTGATCTACGCATACCCTTTTATGAATTTCCTATAGTAGCCTGTGTGTCCCAATGTTTCTCTCAACTAACGTACTGATTTTGGTGGTGGTAAATTGACAATCACTGCAATATTGGAAGGATCTACTAGCAATCCTTGTTTGCACACAATATGGTCCAATAGTATCCCAAACGGTGTCCCAAAGACGCACTTATTGATATTTAATTATATATGACACTGCATGCATCTATCCAACATCAACCTTAATACCTCTACATGATATTTTAATAGACTATAGATTGTCCAATGATCCAGATACACTTCTAAAAACTGATGGATGAACATGGATGATTTTAGGGGCTAAATATCGCTCATGGGCTAATTTTCCATGGTTTTTCCCAAAAAAAATTCGTTATTCTAAAAATTATTCACCCAAATTCTAAAGGATAAAATTATTCTACCTTAGAAATCGCCAAAATTTTATATAAACTATATAAAATCCTTATAATTTTGAATAATTTTACAAAAATATCTCCAAACATTTATAGTTCGCATATGAAGGATTAGTAATATTTGCCAAGGTTTCTACATTTTAAAATAAATTTCCATCCTTAAAATCATCCCTGTGGATGAATTCTTTGAATGCAGCTATGAATACTCTTGAGAATATTGTTGGTGCATTCATCATTCCAAAAGGCATGACTGTGTACTGGTAGGATTCCCATTCTGTGGAAAAAATGGTCTTGTACCTGTCTTCTTGGGCTATCTTGATTTGAAGGTAGCCTGAGAATCCATCTGTGAATGAGTCTGCTTCCTGGCTTCCTACATTCTCTAATACCTCATCTATGAAAGGGGTAGGAAAAGGGTCATGTAGGCAAGCATAATTCAATTTCCTCAGATCTAAATAGATCCTTATCCATCCCTGCTTCTTTTCCTGAACTACCATAGGGCTTACCCATTTAGATTCATCCACTGGTTCTATGATTCCAGCCTCCAACATTCTTTTAATTTATGCTTTTACTTTTTTCTTGTATATTAGGTTCAGTCGATATGGACATTGTCTGACTGACCTAGCCTTAGGTTTGAGATGTATCTTCATCTCTCCTAGCTCTCCTCCTATGCCTTTTGTTATCACTAGAATTTCTTCTACAAATGGTTACAAGAATCCAACATCTTCAAACACCCATTAGTTCATCCATGGCCCAGAAAATGCATTTCCAAAGGGCACAAAACTATACAACTAGTTAAAAAATCAACATGCGCTGAAGATACAAAGGCAACGCGTGCACGTGCGACAGTCGAATAACTCCATAAAAGAACATATGCGCCCGATGAGTGACTGTGGACACAAAAAGTCGTGCACACCTTAGAATGACGCATTTATGATTTTGGTCAGCCTTCCACCCACTTCTAGTTCATCTCCCAAGTCGATTTGACACCCAAATCCGAGCTGAATCTGAGTGGGGGTCTGGTCAAAGACCTAAGGGTTCCCTAAAGAGCCCCTTTTTCACACTAAAGACTGGTTGAATAATGCCTCAAAGTTTTTCTATAAAAAGAGGCCATGGGTGCACTATATTTTCAAGGAATTCATTTGTATTGTTATGCTGCCTATATTCTCTTGGAGGATCCTCTTTCCTCATCAAGAGCATACAAGCACTATTTCATTTGGCCATTCACATCACCTCTTGAGTGAATGAGCTTTGGATTTCTTCACCATTTCTTTTTATTTTTCTACTTGTAATAAGAGCTTAATCATTGGGGGTTCAAGATCCCTCCCTTGGAGGAAGAGGGAACCCATAAGTCTCCCTTTCTCTTTGGTTTTTTCCCACTAATACAACTTATCCATTGGTGGCATGAATGTTGTTTAGTTTTGTTCTATTTCCCTTATGCACTCTAGTTTATTTTATTTATTGTTATTTGTTTAGTTCTTTGTTTATTTCTTATGCTTGATGTTTCTAACTCTTGCATTCACTGCTGCCTTGTCCAACTAACCCAACTGGACTTGTAAGTGTCCTTATTTTGCTCATTTAGGTGACAAAAGGGATGCAACATATTGGCGACTCCAATGGGGATAGGTATCAATTTCCTCCCCATTTGGGTTGTTTGAGAACTTCATTTTGGTTTATTTAATTTGCAAGAACCATAACCGGCCCATGCATGCCTACAAAAAGATAAGTTCAAAGCTGAAATGAGAGAATTTCATCTGAAATTTTCTTCCTGGCATTGTAACAGAAAGTGAATGGGTTTTTTAACCTACATGCGTGTCTTCCAAGAACATCTGCCAAACTCACTGTGTTTCTCAATGCATTCTGCATACCTACGTCAAAAAGTCATTTTTGATTTGTGCATTGGCACCCAATGCACCTCTGTCTACTCTGTGACCCGCACATCTATCCAAAAAATCATACATTGTAAGGGTTTTTGTGATCTGTTGAAGGCCCATAGTATTCTTGAGTTTAATTCTATGCAAATTGTAATATGCACTACACTTAGATTCCCTCTCCACATGAAGGGTTAGTCAAGACATAGGCACTTAGGGGGGTTAAAATCCATATTTATCCTCTTTTTTATTTCATTTTTCCACATGGATGGCTTTCTTTCATTAAAGATAAGTTGGAATCATTCTATATCACAAATATAACTACTTACATTGGGACCAGAAATTGAACGTCAATCTTTAAGTGTGCTCTTCTCTCGCACCATAAAGTGATCTTGAGAATCAAAAAAAGGATTGAGGGAAAATTTCACATCCCTTAAAAGACAAAATCTTTAGGAGAGGAAAACAACCCCCTCGAGACTCCTTTTAGTTTCGTTTTTCAAACACATCTTAAATTTGTAAGGGCCCATACATGTCCACATGCTACAAAGACAAGATAATTTTGAATTTACTTTCTTATATTAAAACACTAGGGAAGTTTAAAGGTTTTGTAATGGGCCCATACATGCCCACATGTCCACAATCTAGGATAGTTGTTGAAGCTTTCTTAGATTAAATCACACTAGTGAGTTAAAGGATCGGTAAGGACCCACATGTCCACATGCTAGTTCTCTAGGGACTTTAAAATTTCACAAGGTTGTACCAATGGAATTTAGTAAATTAGGTAATCAAGACTTGTAAAGGACCACACAAAGTCCACATGCAACAAGGTGACACCTAACTTATTGAAAAATTTGGCACACTTTCACTTGTTCACACACAAAGTCACTACTCACTCACATAGTTTTCATATCGAAACGTGGAGGTTGAAGTAAGTTTCCTCCAAAGGGATTCTGAAATGCCCCACCCTTTTCTTGAAGAAACTATCCACTCCCATTTAATTTCAATGAGATTGGTTCACACCCCCAATCTCTCAAACAACCACATCTAAATTTTTTCTAAAAAATCACTAAGTTTTCCTCCACATGAGGTGCCAAAAGAAATGTTTTAGTCTAGGTAGGATCTCGGGGATAGGCATCCAAATAATGCCCCGTTATCTGGTTCTCACATCTTCAAACATTAGAAGTTGACAAATAGGGAACTTTTAAATCCTCCAAGTCAAGTGTTCCTACACCATAAGGTAGGGAGATACCCGTGAAGGGTTGAAGGCCGAGGTCCAGTTTTTCTATGAGTCCCCCCTTGAGGCACCCACCTCTTGGACGGGATCCAGCCCGTGACCCATTTCTTAGGCCGAAAATCTAAATTTCTCACTTTGACCGAGGTACCTAGTGACCAAATTTTAGGACATCTACCCAAGTGGCAATTGTGGGTTGCAATTTCACCTTGATCAGATTTTCTGTGGCTATTGGGAAATGTTGCTATCTCTTTCAGGATATGCACCTTCTACCCCTCATTATAACTAATCACTTCATCCTTCACTGTTTTCTCTTTCGGTGGATTCAGACCCCACTATCAAGTGCTATTGGAAGGTCCAGTGCTATTTGAGAGGAAGGATGTTACGTCTTTTAGGACACGAGCATTTGTTTTCTTTGTTCTCCCACACAGAAAAAATATACCTACCCACATGTATGCTTCTTTATCAATTGATTTATGTATGATGCCCTTGTGATTACATGCGATTGTGAGATATATTGTGCAGGTCCAAAAATCATCAACAAGACTCTTGTTCATTTATTGTTCTCATCACTTGCACACATCCACTTTGCTAGTCGAACATCATAGGGGACCCACATAATCCCCTTCATTCCAGATGCTTGCTAAATCTCCCTCCCATTCTAGGGGGAGTTCCTAGTCTTGCCAACTCATCGACTCCACCTTCTCACACCCCTGTGAGTGATACCGTCTTGCGATCCACTTTTCTCAGTTCCACTTTACTTGGGTCCACTTCCCAAGTTCAACCGTCCACTCACTTTCCTTTACAAGGAATCGGGGGACACACTTCTTCCCCAGGAGGAAGTACAACCCCACCTAACTCCCCTCAAGGGTTAGGTACCCAAAACACTTACACCATGGCTGGAGCTAATCCTCCACCACCACCTCAGATGCCATACTTGGCTTCCCTCAGCATATCGGATCTAACTAAGCTCACCAATGATCCTATATTGCATGACCCCACATGGCCTACAATGCCTACCAAACTACCTTTAGGCATTCCCAAGTTTGAAGGAAAATAGGGAGATGACCCAACCAACCATATCATGACCTTCCACTTATGGTTCTCTTCAAACAACATCATGGATGACTCTGTCCACTTGATATTATTTCAACACACACTCACTGGCCCATCAACCAAGTGGTATGTAGAAGAAAAATCTAGGTCCCATGTGACCTTTGAATCTTTGACCAAATCATTTTTGACCTTCTTTCAACTACCAATATGTCATGACAATGGTATTGAACTGCTCTCAAAGTTTGAATAAACATTTGCTACACACATCGCTGACCACATTCACAAATGGCGTCGACGATGTAGTCTGTGCAAAGTTGAAGCCACCAAGCAACAATGCCTCAATTGGTTTCTCAAATCACTTGTTTCCCTCCTTGCCAAGGATGTGGCCACCACCTTCCCCCAATCTGAAGAAGAAGCCATCAACAAGGCTCAAAATTTTGAACTCATTTATTCAGAGTTAGGATACTTATATACGGTACTACCTGATGCCCCAAGACCCATGCCATTCAGCCAAGACAAACCTAAGATGTCTCACTAAATG
This sequence comes from Picea sitchensis, assembly GCA_010110895.2. Lineage (NCBI taxonomy): Eukaryota > Viridiplantae > Streptophyta > Pinopsida > Pinales > Pinaceae > Picea > Picea sitchensis. The sequence goes on along the minus strand of SNQJ01S0010346.1, from coordinate 8,417 downwards.
GATGGATTGATTGGTACCACAACACACCACCATCTGAACCCCCAACAACCACCTATGTACGACACACCTCAATATCCACTGGTATATAGAGGGCCCCCTTATTATCCTCCTCTCCTTTACCAACGGTCATATCCTATTGTTCCCCCTCATTCATTAGGGGCACCCCCACTGGTACCCATGTCGTATCCAGTCTCTCAATCCAGTACGACTCCACCCACAACCCCTAGATATAACCCTAGAAGTAGTGGAAGTACCTCTACTTCCTATATTCCATATGGATCCTATCTAGAGAACAATCCATATTTCCCATTTCCTAGTCCTCTCTAGCCAGTTAATCCTCCACTGGGACAACCACATGATAGTGTCAACTTTGTTCAACCCTTTCCCATTCAATAGGTTCATACATTTTAATAGTTGAATACATCCAATCCGACTCATAATCATAAAGGAAAAAACCAAAACAATGACAAGCCACGACCAGGAGGGAATGACCCCCACAACCATCCCGTAGGGGGAAACCAATACCAAGACCGCCAAGGGGGCACCAATAACAATCAACCATGACAAGGGAAGAACAAAAATATTCAGACTAACTTCCCTTGCACTATATGTGGTGAGTATGGACATTATACTCATCACTTCCCCCAAATTCCTGATCTCCAACAGATGAGGGCATCCATGAACTCACAAGGCCCTCCGACACCATCTACCCCTCAGCAGGCCCCACAACATTATTTTCAACCACCACCTCTAGTTGTTTTTCAAAACCCCATACCATACCAAGATGTGATGAACACCCAACAAGTGATCAACCCTACCCCACCACAAATGGGGCAATATACAAACCTAGGTGCCACTCCACCTTGGAATCTATTTGATCACAGTGTCCTCCTCGCCAGTGAAGAAATTCTTCTACAAACCCACAACTTCCAATACGGTATGCCTCCCGAATCTACCCCAACCACCTCACACACACTGCCAACTACTATAGGACAACCATTGATGATTCCATGTCCTAACGTGGAACCCATTCCCTTCATACCACGTATGCCTTTACGGCGAAATGTGCATAACCCTCATGCTAGGGATGCTCATAATTATAGTCTGGTTGATGACTTAGCCCAGTCTCCCGTAGCCATGTCTATGTTGGAGGTCCTCCAAACCTCTCCATAATAATGAAAATCCTTTATTTCTGCCTTGGGGGCAGTCGACGCAGCTGACACACAGCTGATCACATTTGATTCAGATAGCAGAGAACCATGTCTTCCCGCCCAAGTAGCCTTCCAAATACCAGTTAAGATCTGGAACACCATAGTTTATCGATGTATCATCAATGAAGGTGTATCTACATGCATCATGTCTAAACACATATGGCATAAAATTGGCTCCCCTGGGCTGGTACCCTCTGCCATCACCCTTCGAGCTTACGATGGTCGACTAACAAATTCCGCAGGGCTTTGTCACAATGTCCCCATAGAACTTGGGGGAAAAACCATCCTCATTGACATTGAAGTTATCGATTCCCATCTTGATTACAATATCTTGTTTGGATGCAACTACATGTATGCTATGAAGGTGGTCACCTCTTCTGTGTTTCGTATGATGATGTTCCCCCATAATGGGAAGATCGTCACCATCGACCAACTTACACATTACGAGCCTAACCAATCTGCCAACATCGCTAACATCCTCCCCCTTGTCTGTGTTATCTCAAATGATTTTCTAGTTGCCAACATTGGCCCTGGATTATTCCAAGACCCATCCATGTTCGACACTTATCAGAGAGCACCACCATTCCTAAACCCATCTTTTTCAGCACAAGTGTGTGTAGTTTCCTCTAAAGGAATAGACATCGGAGACAAGACTCCTATCACTGAGTACCCTCTCCATATAAAAGTTCCACCAATTGAAGAAATACTACCTCAGAAGTTCCCTAAGAGTGGCACCACACCACTTATCACAGATATGCCCCCCCTCAAGGGGAAAATCCCAGTTTGGGAGACAGTCCCCCAGGCCATTACCCAAATTCCCTTTTTTCTACCCTGCACTTGGAGTCGAAGAATTCCAGGTATCCACAACACTTACCCTTTTGAACATGGTACTCGCCATCCCTGTATGGTATCTACATCCAGCCAGGATGGTTCCTCAACCATCCCTCCCTTAGTCAGAGGGAATCCCAATGTAGATCCTAGTACTAACTCTGGACACGCTACCCTCACCTACAATTTCCAGCACCACTACTACGATTAGGGGCAGACGAAAGAAGAAATATCCCATTGCTCCACTACCTCCCTGAGTTCAACTCCCTTGCGCCTTATGTGAAAGAAAAATACACCCCACTCACAAATGTCCTTCTCTTCCTGAGCTACACAGTTTTATCCAGCTTCCTCAAGCACCCCTTTTGCTTTCCACTCCCCCAAGAACATCCCACACTACTATGGAGTCATCAACCACACGCAAACAAAATATATGAACCAATTCCGCCTATGCCATATGCGTTTAATATGGGGATTACACTCATCATTTCCCATCTATCCCAATCATCCTCCACACATTAGCTACGAAACGCTACACATATCTGTCTAAGCTTCCTCTGGCACTCCATACCAATGCTCCCATGAATGTAATTCATTATATTTCTTCATTAGTCCTCGAGAAAAGGGGAGGTCCATGTCCTCCCACCAAACTACCGACTGATCGTCCATAGTGTCAATGAAATTGGGATGGCATTATGAACCCATCGTCCATATCTAATCCCTTTTCCCCACTTTCGTTTTTTGGTACAGGAGCCCATAAGCTCCATTTTCTGAACCATTTTAGGCCACTTACACAATCATTTTCGTCTGGTGATCATTTTCACTTTTCCCCGTCGGAGCATCTTTCCATGACACACTCAGGTACGCATGCTCATGTTCAAAATTATCAAATAACTGTTACAGGTTATTTATCTTCAGATGTTTTTCACGTCGGGTATTTTGTTTTTATGTGTGTAGGTACTTGGTTATCAACACATCGGCACTGCCCCTCCTAGTATATCAATAACACTGGTATGTACTCATTCCCTCTGAATATCAATTGCATCTCCCAATCACACCCTATGATATTTTCCTCTAGGGTCCCCCCATCCGTCTCTGCAGTACTCACACTTCCGCTGCATTTCAGTACTGTCAACCGGTAGCACTCTCTCCCACATGAGTTTTCCCAATTATAGTCCCCTCAGACACTTTGACACTCATGCTTATTTCACCCCCTAAGCATGGGAGTCCTGATAGTCTTACGCATTTCCGAGAATCAACCACATACTACTTCTCCTCGTTTTTCTATATTTCCCAGTGGACTCCCGGGTTATCTCATCACAGTTCAACTTTGACTATGCCTCCACAATATCATCAACCCTCCATTTCATCCACAATCAGTTTTCCCATCTGCATATTGTCCTCCATTCATTTACCTCATACAGAAACCCACCCATGGGGCTCCCACCCTCCACCCGTTCTCCACGCAACTTGCGCCCTCACACACCAAGCCATATTTCACTGGGGCACCGGTTTCTGTATCTGTACACTCATCCCAAATTATTCTTTATTCATTTGGTAATTGTACAAAACCTTTGTTTCCAACCTTTACATAGTTTTTTGTCGTCACCTTTGGCGACCTTCCTTTTCTAGAAAAAGAAAACCATGTCGCCCTTGGTTGGAGAATTCATTATCTTATACTCTTGTTGACATCGTCTATAAACCCTGAGTATCCCACAGTCCATGTACCCTTGATCTCTGAGTTTGTCCACTTTGTCACACCTTTGGCACAATTTAACCCTAGTCTAGTCGTCCCTGTGACGCTAGATTCAGTTCCACGATTTCTACCACTTATCCTTCACAAATATCCCCAACCAAGTGTAGTCTTGAGTCTCCCAATATCTTGACTACGTCCATGTTCCTCATCAATTCCTGATTTCCCCTCGTAGATTTCATGAAGCCCTTTCCTTCTTGGAGTCGCGTCTCCCTTTCTATCGACATCAACACAGTTTCTAGAAGGGCGATAATATCTTGGCTCTCATTACCTTCATAATGAGGAGTCTCAGATGGCACAAAGAGACCCATCATTTCTCTCTGCTTTTGTTGACCCCATGAAATTTGACTTCAACACTTTATCATGTTGCGGCGGGTCTTACTTTGCAACTATTTTAGTTGTTTTTATATTTGCCGAAGCCTCTGAAATTTGATAGGCTATCAATGCCTGTGTATCATAGAAACTTCTTACAGGTGTCATCGCCTCTTTTTAGAGTTTGTTCACCATCCAAACTATCCTTTTTTATTATCAACACGCCCCCAAGGATTTGCATTCGTCTCCACCAACAGACAACTTCAATTATTGTATTACACATTTTTGAGTTACATGACACGAGCATGGGGCATGCTCACCTTGTTTGTACACTGTTTTATTTTTCCACACCTTGCGAAAGGTTTGGGTCCTACCAGCTCCCCTCTCCCTCCAATGGGTCTCTCTTGAAATTCCCCTCAAGACTCTTTCTTACAAAGGTAGTCTCAGTAGAATAAACATTGATGCATTTCGGCTATACGTATGCTCCTAACCTTACACATTAAGGGGCATCTGTTAACAATGGAATTTTGTCCGCAAATGGTTACAAGAATCCAGCATATTCAAACACCCATTAGTTCATCCATGGCCCAGAAAATGCATTTCCAAAGGGCAAAAAACTATACAACTAGTTAAAAAATCAGCATGCAATAAAGATAAAAAGGCAGCGCATGCACGTGCGATAGTCGAATAACTACGAAAAAACGCATATGTTCCCAATGCACGACCGTGGACACAAAAATCCGTGCACACCTCAGAACGACGCATTTATGATTTTGGTCGGCCTTCCACCCACTTCTGGTTCATCTCCCAAGTTAATTTGACACCCAAATCCGAGTTGAATCTGAGTGGGGGGTTGGTCAAAGACCTAAGGGTTCCCTAAAGAGCCCCTTGTTCACACTAAAGACTGGTTGAATAATGCCTCAAAGTTTTTCTATAAAAAGAGGCCATGGGTGCACTATATTTTCAAGGAATTCATTTGTATTGTTATGCTGCCTATATTCTCTTGGAGGATCCTCTTTCCTCATCAAGAGCATACAAGCACCATTTCATTTGTCCATTCACATCACCTCTTGAGTGAATGAGCTTTGGATTTCTTCACCATTTTCTTTTAGTTTGCTACTTGTAAGAAGATCTCAATGATTGGGGGTTCAAGAGACCTCCCTTGGTGGAAGAGGGGACCCATAAGTCTCCCTTTCTCTTTGGTGTTTTCCCACTAATACAACTTATCCATTGGTGGCATGAATGTTGTTTATTTTTGTTCCATTTCCCTTATGCACTCTAGTTTAGTTTAGTTTATTGTTATTAGTTTAGTTCTTTGTTTATTTATTATGCTTGATGTTTCTAACTCTTTCATTCACTGTTGTCTTGTCCAACTAATCCAATTGGACTTGTAAGCGTCCTTATTTTGATCATTTAGGTGACGAAAGGGATGCAACACCTTTCATCTCTGTAAAGGTTTTTGGGAACATGTCATTGTACTCGTGCAACAACTCTGTGATTCTTTCTATTTTTTGTTCGTCCCAGTAATATCCAATGCTGGCCATTTTGAGATTATCATTTGTCCCAATATTTACTTTCTTCACCTTGATTGGAACAGTAAATACTTCTTATTCGAGAGATGGACCTTCCACCTCCCTCTCTCCTTCAATTTATGTAATTTTAATGCTGTGTGGGTCATGTTCATCTGGTGCTTCTTCCTACACATGGTAGCATGCCAGTAGTTCTTTCACTATATGTCTGTTATGTTGTTGATACTTTGTTATAAGTTCAACCTCTGGTTCTTGAATGAATATTTCCCCTCTGATATGTTTGAGTGTTGAATCTATTTTTGGGTTCTCATGTTCAAATGAGAAGGTGACTATAAAATTATGTTGTAATTTTTTCCATTCTACAGTGCCTCTACACAATTCCTGGTCTACATACCAAGTTTTTGGAATCCCTTCCAATGTGTGAATAAAGAAATGAGACCATTCTTCTGGTAGTTTCATTCTCCATAGTTTTTTTCACTTCTCCAAGTGTTCTGTTGGTGCCCCCTGTCCATAATATCTCTGTGGTTGGTTGTTTCCCTATTCCGTGCCAAACATGATGTGCAGTAATCTCTTACATTGATACCAGTCCTTGACTATCTCTTTGTGTGCACCCCACCATATTGCAGGTGTTGCCTTGAGTGCTATATCTATAGCTAAGAGCCTCTAATTTTCTAAAACTTCATCTTTGTATCTTGTTAGTAATTCTTCTAAGTCATTCACCCCATGAAATCTGGGAGGTTCTTTTATCTCTGTACCTATGCATCTTATTGGACGATCTATTCTTGCGCACCTTCTTGTGGAGACTTCATGTAATTGTTGCTTCCAATTCTCCAACCCTGTATCCGAGTCTAACATGCATGACCTGATACTTATCCAGCCGAGTACCCCATGTGCAGTTGGATTCCAATAATCTTCTTCTCATGTGATGGCCCTGTATAATTGTTTAATTCCCTCCAGGTCTAAACAAGTGGGTTCTACAAGCCTTTCTCCTTCTGATGGATCTAATGGTGCAATTACTATGTACTCTCCTGAATCGAATGTCATCTTACTCATCTTCAGATTGATTATGGTATGATTATCAAATGCCCAATCCAAGCCAAGAAATTTCGGATAAGGTGTTTTGTCATCAACTATTTCTATCACTTCGAAATTGGCTTTAGTGTGCACTCCATCTAGATCTACTGTCACACCCTTTAGTCTTCCAATTGGCATACCCCTGTGTTGATTTGCTAGTTTCAGCTGAATCGGTGAATATCCTAATGTGGGGTATCCCATACATTGTCATGTCTTCTTGGGTAATACATTCACTTAGGAGACTAAATCTAGTATGATATCCCCCATGTTGAAATCTCCAATGTTGGTGTTCAGTCTGAACTCTCTTATTGTTCTCCTTATTGTATGCAAATGATTAATTGTTTTATGTTCTAGCTTTCTCTCTACCTCTATGCTACATATTTATAACATATTTTGTAACACTTTGACAAATGATGGACCATTTAGTAGTTTAACATAGGATTGCAAAAAAGCCTTTATGGTACTTACTTGTCCTAGGGGTTGTGCTTCATTAGTGTGATCCAGTGATGAAGGCATCTTGTATGTTGGTACATCCTGAGTATGTTGTGCAATTGATGTAGATGCAATGTCTGACTTCAAGAATTCTTGTCTGGCTTTCTTGAATATCTCATTTTCGTTCTTTGCATCAAACTGCTTATGTGGTTCAACATTTTTCTTCACCCATTGGTGTTGTGTTGGATATTGTCTTACTACGTCATCTCCTGTCTTATCTTCTCCGCATGTAACTATGTTGATATTTCTTCCATCATCCCTCGCTTCTATAAAGATATATTGAACATTCAGATTGTTCTAATTTCTCTTTTCCTAGATCTTCCCCAATAGTGTCAAGAAGTCTTCTGTGTCATGGTATGATGCCCGACAATACACACATGTTGCAGGTGGAAGTGGACATTCTCTTGCATAGTGTCCTGGTTGTTGAAAGTTATGGAATACCTTCGGTCCTCTACCTCTTTCAAAGCCTCCTCTACCTCATCATCCACCTTTGTAGCTAGCTCAATATCCTCACAGTGCATTGTACTGTGGCACATGGTTATACTGCGCAGGGTTATACTATGGTTGCGTAGTGTTATATTGTTGTGGAATAGTGTTATATGGGGTTGGTACCTGGTTAAAATTTGGTGCATCTTTCCCATCATCTCTACCTGCACCCTATAGGTTTATGATGTTCTTTCCCTCATCAGCTCCATTGTCCTACAATATTTGTCATCGTGGCCTACTGACTTGAAAAATTTGCAATATGAACTCTTAGTCACTGTCTGGTATTTCTGCATCATTGGACAGTGATATGGATCATGCCCCTATGTCTTACAAATATCACACCATAGTCCTCCTGGTGGAAAAGGTTTTGGCAGTCATGTTTCCATGTACTTCGTGAATGTTGGGCATTCGTTCTTGTGGTGTCCTTTTTTCCTACATGTGGTACACCAAACAACTTATCTTTTGTCCTTACTCATGTTCTGTTTTAATTGAAATGTTAGATTCTTCAGGTCTTCCTTGAGCTCCTATATTGTTGGTGTTGATACTGAGAGGGGGGTGAATCAGTATCAAGTACAATTTTAAAACATTTTTCAACTTATACTTAAACCATTCGATTATATCCAATGAGCAATGAACAATAGTATAAGAGTTACACCAATACACCACAATACACCATGCACAATATATGAGAAATAATCAATAGTTTTTGTTCAAGGGAAGTAATGACTTCCAAAG
>SNQJ01S0010345.1:155707-183838 GCA_010110895.2 Picea sitchensis | reverse complement strand
TTTATTAACTATTTATTGTCCAAAATGTAGAAAAAGGCATCCTTTAAAAGAATGTCCTTTACATAACATTTATCTTTGTGGAATATTTGCAGATAATCATGCTACAGAAAAATACCCATCTTTACTGGAACTCAAATCTTTTTACCAGAGAACTCAAGGATCTATAGAGAAGTTATGTTTTGTTTCATAAGAAAGGCCTTCGTGACCAAGGAATTCATGTATATATCAATATCTCCCTCAATAATTTTATCCTTTGTTTTCTCAACAATACCCCCAACAAAATTGGACCATTCCTATGCCTTAAAAAGGATGGGAACCACAACAAGCCAAAAACCAACCTTGGCAACAAGGTTGGTGAGAATATTCCTATGATCCCATGCCTACTCCACCTTATCCTATGAAACAACAATACACCCAATACCCTACAAAAAACTAGTATCTCCCACAAGTCGAACAATCATATTCCAATCAGCCACCATAACCACAAATATCACAACCACAACAACTTCAATTACCATCAAACTAGCCTCCAAGACCAACCCAACTACCCGCACAAACCATTGCTAACCCCAATAATAAATTATCACAACACGGTTACAATGTTGAGTTACAAAAGTTTCCGACTTATATTATTACTTCTCTTGGTATAAATGATATTCATCTTAGATCAAGAAAAGTACTTCATCAAGATGCACCTATTATTTTTGAAGAAACTACAGAGGAGGAAATTCTTAACCAAATAAACAACAATGATAATACAAATCCAATAAATCAAACCTATTCATTTGTAATAAATCAAACACAACAATTTGATACTCCAACTTTCCTAGAAAGGTTGGCATTAGAGAATCAAATTACTAAATCATGATATGATTTATTAGATGAGTTAAGGAATGTTTGCATCAAAATTCGATTATTGAAAGCAATCAAAGAAATTCCAATTTATGCTAAGATAGTAAAAGAATTGTGTATAAAGAAAATATGAAGGAAAAATAAAGATGCACAAATAGTGCAAGTTATTGGTAAACCGACAGACCTTATGTCATGTAAAATCTATATGAAAAAATATGTTGATCCTGGTATCCCCATTGTAAAAATCCAAATGAAGAATCTTTCAATTGAAAACACATAAATATATTTAGGAGAAACAATAAATGTAATGACAAAAGGTACCATGGATAAGTTAAAGTTGTGTAATCTCCGTAATACATCCACAATTTTATAATTAGCTGATAGATCAACAATAATAAAAAAAAGGTGTATTAGAGAATATAATAGTCTTCTTGGATTCCTAGGAGTACCCTCTAGATTTCGTGGTTTTACATCTGAAATCTAACTTAGGAGGGAACCCATTAATATTAGGGAGGCCTTGGTTAGATATAACTGATGCTTTCATCAGTTGTAGATCAGAGGATGTGACAATTGCACACAAATATTTAGTAAATAAATTTAATCTATATACACCTTCTAAAGATTTAACTGAATCTAAATTTACACAATTCTTTCAAGATACAAATGATAATGAGGAAATATTGCAACCAATTTTAACTATTAACCAAGTTATGAATCTAAAGAATGATATCAAGGAAAATCAAATCATCAATCTTATTAATAATCCCGATTTTACTCAATATCATGGGGACAACCTGATTTTGATCATAAACATATCCTAGACAAACATTTTCAAGAAAATTGTACTTTGGATACTTTATCAATACTTCCAGGATCAATGTATTTTGTCAAATCAATACCAGAATCAAGTAATGTAGTTGTTGAAATTTTCAAGGAAAAACTTTAAATATCAATTCTGAACTTGAAGAAATTAAAAAAGAACAACTAATCAAAACATTACAAACACATTCGAGTGCATTCACACGGGAATACATTGATATGGGTGGAATCCACCCGAATACATGTTATTCCTCATATTTACATAGAGGATAATTCCAACCCTGTTAGGTAGCCCCAAAGATGTATGAACCCATTCTTGAAAGAAATTGTGAAAGATGAATTGTAGAAATTACTTAATGTCAATTTTATATATCCAATTTCTGATAGTCAATGGATGTCTCCACTAGTGATTGTTCCTAAGAAAAATGACAAATTGTGTGTTTGTGCAGACTATAGGGAATTGAATAAAGAAACTTTAAAGGATTATTTTCCTCTACCTTTTATAGATCAAGTTTTAGATACACTGCCAAGTAAAAAATCATTTTCCTTTTTGGATGGATTTAGTGTTTATAACTAAATACAAATAGCTTTAGAGGATCAGGACAAAAAAACAATCACATGTCCATAGGGAACGTACACTTACATAGTACTTCCTTTTGGTTTGTGTAATGCACTTGCAACTTTTGAACATGACGTACTAGGTATCTTCTTTGACCTTATCCATGATTGTGTAGAAGTATATATGGATGATTTTATTGTCTATGGAAATACTTTCAAGGAAGCATTAGAAAATCTAGAAAAGGTTTTAATCAGATGTCAGGTAACTAATTTGGCATTAAGAAATGAGAAATGTTTCATGTTACAAACTGAAGGAATTGTTTTGGGTCACTGTGTGTCTTTGTAGGTATAAACGTGGATCCAACAAAATAGAAGCCATTTCCAATATTCCAGTGCTAAAGACCCAAAATGATGTCAGAATCTTCTTAAGACATGGTGATTTCTATAGACAATTCGTTGAAAATTTCACAAAAAATTACATTTCCATCATTCAAACTTCTTACTAAAAATAATGAATTTTTTTGGAACATTCCATGCGAAACTCCTTTAGAAAATTTGAAAGAGAAACATTTTGTAGCTCTTGTTTTAAGAGGGAAAAATTGGTCCCTTCCATTTCATATATCTATAGATTCCTCTGACATAGATTTAGGAGCAGTGTTAGGAAAAAATGATAATCAATTATATTATGCCATTGATTTTGTGAGTAAAAACATTACACCCCCTAAATTGAGTTATATAGTTATAGAAAAAGAGTTCCTTCCTGCAGTTCATGCCACAAAAAATTTAGGCACTACATCATAGAATATGAGATATTCATCCAAACTGATCATTTAACCATTAGATACTTAATGAACAAACCAATCACTAATGGAAGGGTTACCAGGTGGCTTATTTTGTTACAAGAATTCTATATCACTATATTAGATAGACCTGGTAAGGAGAATGTTGTTACAGAGTTTCTTTCCATGATTCAAAATGAAGGTGAATTAATTCATATTAATGATAATTTTCCTGATGAGAATCTTTTCACAATATCTACTAAATCTCCTTGGTTTGCAGATATTGTGAATTATATAGCTACATGCAAATTACCTCAACATATTTCCACAAAGGAGAAGCAAAACAACATCAAACTCAGTGCCACTTACTCATGGATTGGTGGGAAACTCTTTCGTACTGAACCTGATCTTATTGTTCAGAGGTGTGTGTGAGTGGATGAAGAATTTGACATATTAAAGGCATGCCACGATGAACCATGTGGAGGAAATGTTTTTGACAAAAGAATCACATATAAAGTCCTTCATCTAGGGTATTGTTGGCCCACCATTTTTAGAGATGCCAAGAAATATGTTAGAAGCTATGACAATTGCTAGAGGATGGGTAGACCTATGCAAGAAGACAAAATGCCTCTACAAACCCAGATATTCATAGAACCATTGAAAAATTGGGCCTTAGATTTTGTAGGGCCTATTTTTCCAATATCTAGAAAGAAAAGGTATATTCTAGTTTGTACTGATTATTTTACTAAATGGGTAGAGGCTAAAAATATTTTGATTCTAATGAACAATTTGTTGTAGTTTTTCAATTTAAGGATATATTTACTCATTTTGGTGCCCCAAGAGAAATTTTAACAGATCAAGGAACTCAATTCACATCAAAGATTTTTCAAAATATCATAGAAAAATACAAGATTAAGCATCATAAGTCACCCCCTACCATCCACAAGACAATGGGTAGGTGGAGTCCACATATAAAGTTCTTGAAGCCATCTTGACCAAAACTATTAAGATACACCACGAAGACTGGGTAGATAGGCTTCCAAAGGCACATTGGGATTACCAGACCACATGGAGGAACACCACTGGGCATACACCATATTGTTGATGAAAAAATTCACAACATGAATCCTTCCTGCAAAATATTGCAATCACTACAAGGAAAATACCTTTTAGCGGAGGTTATAGCGAAGGTTTCTACTGTTACAAAATTGTCAAAAATTGTCAAAAAAACCTCTGCTACAAAATCTGGTTTTGATAGCGGATGTTTTTGCAGATACTTTAACGAATCTTGATTATAAATAAAAAAAATTGGGCGTCTGGAGGTGTTAGCATATGTTTACAAATCAGTGTGTTTTTATGAGGTACAAGCACTGGTGTGTACATACATGTACCGTACTAGTGTTGTACACTTAACGTCAAGCACCGGGGAAGTAAAATATTTAAGCACCAAGGCATTTGTCTTATAAGCACCGAGGATTTAAAAGTAAAACAAACCAAGGATTTTTTCTTAGAATGCACTAGTGCTTTATTAATAAGAAGGTACCAATGCTGTATAAAATAATATGCATCAGTGCGTTACCTGGAAAAAAAATCCCAATGCATTAAAAATAGAAAGAATTGGTTATTTTTAGTAAAAAACAAGTGTCGTTTATTATCAATAACACAAAATCATCGGTGCGTATTAATAACACAAATGCATCGGTGCTTCATATACACTAAATGCACCGAAGGCCAATTTTTTAATGTAATTTTGTGGTTTTAAATAAATATTGAAACCAATGATAATCGATTACATAAAATCACTGGTGCACATTTCTTATGAAATGCACTAGTGCGTTACAATGTTAAACACATCGATGATATTAATAATTAAAATACATTGAGAAACATCGACCTTTGATAGTGCAATTATTGTTATTTTTTATTTCCATTATTTATCAAAAAACTTACATATATCTTATATTTTGATTAGTGAATTTGGATATGATGTTTGGATTAATTTGTTATATCATCAGATTTTGCATCTCTTCATTATAATATTTAGTCATCCATATATTTAATCAGTGATGTAACATTTCACAACGACATTGGACAACACAATGGAATAAATTAAAACATATTTTATTATATGAATAAGAGGGTCTTTGTCATACAAAATGGGACACTTATCAATAATCCCTTGTCTTTCATTTGGCACACTTTGTCCATTACATTAAACAAAAATGTATGATTTTCACAGACACTTATTTAAAAAACATACAATTGCAGCTTGCATTTATATCCAAATATATTGGTCATCATTCTTCACTGGAACTGTAGTTAGTGCTCGAGCTACTTCCATGCCTTGGGATATTTTGTTGAATGTTTGGTTGATTGCCTCAATTATTTTAATATTCTTCAAATTCCATCTATAAACATAAAAATAAACTGTAATGAGTCTATCTATATTGGTGAGAATAATGAAAATTGAAATAAATAATATACATGAATGTAAATTGAAAAGCGAAGTACCTGTAAAGAAACAATTGACTCGTGAATCATACACATATGTTCAAAACCAAGTATCATGTCTTGTTTCAACAATTCTTATGTTGGCTCAGTTCCATACTTTGTTTCCTACAAGTTTTATACCCCATAATAAATCATAGATTTAATATAAAGTATTATTTTTGTTTCATTAATTATAAAATGATACAAGTAAAACAACATATATTATACTTACAAATTCCACAATTAATTTTTGATATGCCAATATATACTCACAACCCTTACTTAACCCAATGTCAATCAATTACAACAATGTGATATATGTAGAAGACATCACAGTGACTATAGTAGAAAACAAAAACATAGCAAAACATTTAAACATTCATAAAAAAACAATAGAAAAATTACACACCGATGAAAATAAAAATAAAAAAATAAAAAAAATTATGTTACAGTTGCATTTTATGTCTTGTTTATATGAGAAAACATTAGTGATATTTTTTTATGCACCATATTTTTTAATTTAAAAAATAATAAAAAATCTTGGCTTTATTGGTGCTCCTTAGACATAATTACACTGGTGTGTTTCTGTCAAAATGGAACACCAAAAAAACAGAAAACGTTTTAAAAAAACCCAATGCAATAAGTGGTCCCTTTGCATCACATGCCAAGCATTTATATATAGAAAAACAAACCCATTAGATCTAAAATGCCTAAAACAAAAAGACCTAATTCTAAAGTGATAGAGGGATTTAAACCCTAGGGTGAAATTTTGCATTCAGGTAAGCAAAAAAAAAACAAGTGTTTAAGGTAAGTATGAATATATTTTTTTTCTAAATTTTAATTAAAATCCAAATATGAATACAATTTGTAAAAAACATTATTATCAAAATCAACAGTAAAATTTAAATTTTTTACTATGTAGGTTTTGAGTGAATCACCATACCCTTCAAATCTAGATTTTCTAAATATTTTTTCTATTCCAAAGTATTCTTCTACTCCTCAATGCTCCCTGGTATGTCTCTCTTCCAAATCTGTCTCCTGTAAATTTTGGAAAAATACTAAAAATATTGAATACCTTCTTAATATTTGAAAAACTTTATGAAAATGATTTAAAGTGAATCACCATGCCCTTCAAATTCTAATATTATGAATAATATTGTGGTTTCAAAGTATTTTGCTCCTCCACAATGTTCCTCCATATGTTTCTCTTGCAAGTCTCTCCCCTACAATTTTTTTCAAAATAATGAAATATTTAATAACGTTTTAGTATTTAAAGGAAATTATGAAATTTGATTCCCACTCATTTTTTAATTGTTTAAAAAAAATTGCGCTTTCTTTTTTAACTTTTTCGACACGACGGTGCATTTATGTTAGATGCACCGCAGCATCCATATTCTATATGATGCACCGGAGTGTCCATATTAAATTATGCACCGATACATCCATATTATATTACACACCGGTGTGTCCATATTATGTTGCGCACTGGTGCCTCCATATTATATTACGCACCGTTATCATATAATTGTTTTTTATTAACAAAATTTTGAAAGATGGTGTATTTAATTTTTCAACACATCACTGCCTATTATTAATATGAGAACCAATGTATTTGTGGTTTATAAGTGCACCAAAATGATTTTAAAGTTATTTAAACTTTTATTTGCACATAAAATAATATATTCATCTGAAATTATCTTTTAAGAAGAATTCACATGACTTACAATACATCAGTATACATTTTACGTTTTATGTCACCTTATTCTTAAAAAATGGTTTCAAAAATATATTCAAACTCAAATTGTGGTATGGTCCTTGAAATTTATTTTAGATATGTACAGAAAAATTTATTGTTAATTTTGTTGAAATGTAGGGAGAAAACCTTATAATTATATGATCAAATGGTCAATTCTTCAAATTTTAGCCTGTTCGATACTGCTCAAAGTCCATCGCGGAGTTCTCCCTTTCCATCGCCAATAATTTTAACTGATTTTATTTATGTTTTGATTATCTAATTGATTTCTTTTTATATCCATGTCAATATTAATAAAAATGTATCCAAGTTTGTAGGATCTTGATTCAAAATCGAGTTCAGATGCATAAAATATTCTAGTATCGGTTCAAAAACATCGGAAGGTCTTATCAAGAGCAATATACTGCAAATAATTGGTAGATGAAAATGGACATTCTCTTTACCTGACCAATTGTGACATTCCATCTTCCAGCCACAATCATGGGTCGGCGATGGTAATAATTGTTTGGCATAATGTAATTTGAACAAACAAATTATTGCATTATCTTAGTAATATCATCAATGTACTAATGTTCAATATTTTTGAAATTAGGATTCTGATGATGAGCGACCTACCTACCATCTTCCATTGCACCCCACAACAATCTCAACCGATAGAAGGTTGTAATGAGAGCACAATTCAAAGAGGAAGCATACCAAGACTGGTTGAATCAACCACCTATTCAATTCCCACTACATCCAGATTCACCAATTAGGAATGATTACAACAATAGTAGTTGTTCAGAAGTTGACAATGTAGAACATCAAAAAGTGGTTGGTATGGATGATTACTTATGGGATACAACTTCCATGGAGACAATTTTGTTAGACACATTCCAAAATAATGAGCTAGGGGATGATGTTCATATCAGTGATACCATTTTCGAAAGATTGAAATTTGCTTCCACCACCCCTCTCTTTGGACCTAGTGCCCAATCAAAGTCTATCCATCTTGGGACAACAATGTTAGTGTACAACTTGAAAGAAAATTTTGGCATGTCAGACACATGTTTCTCAACAATATTGAGGTAATTGACCAAAAAGTGCCTTATATTAATTTGAGAAATCTTGTCACATAATCAACATTAGAAATGGTTTCTTTTATAAATGTTAAATGACCTTGTATATTTATATTTCCCACTAATTGTAGGTTATTGAAGGATAATGTTCTTCCTAGTGATAATGTTTTTCTCGGTAATTGTGAAGAGGCAAAGTAGTTGTTGAAAATGTTGGGTGTTGAGTATATATCATATCATGCATGTTTGAATGATTGTATTCTATATAGAGGATAATATGCAAATAAATAGATATGTCTGAAATGTGGTCATGACAGGTACCATAAATCAAATAAAAATGGTAAATCGCATGGTCCTCCTCATAATATATTGAGGCACATGCCTATAATCCCAAGGATTAAAAGGATCTTTCATTGAAAAGAATTAGCTATGTTGCAGGGATGGCATGCCTCACACAGAAGTGATTCAGGAGTTATGCGAATCCCAACAGATTCAATAACCATGAAGCATATAGAGGATACATGGCCAAAACAATTGAAGGATGAAGTATGAAGTCTATGATTTAGCATAGCAATGGATGGTGTGAACCCATATTCCCTCCAAAACACCAACTATTATGTTTTTCCTATAGTAGTGATCAATAACAATATCCCCACATGGTTGTCCGTGAAGAATGAACATCTTATGTTGGCTCTTATAGTCCCTAGTAGAAGACAAGTGAAGAATATGTATGTCTACCTACAACCATTGGTAGATGAATTGAAGGAATTATGGGAACAAATATATGCATACGATGTATCAAGACCCATCGCAACAAAGATGAGTTTTACATTGTATGGCATATGTGATTACACCACACATGATTATCCAGGATTATGAGTTTTCTCTGGTAATTAACCTGTTTATTGATTTGTTTATATACATAACAATATTTATTTTCATATTTAATTCGTTGTGATTGAAGTTCTATTGTTAAACACTATCGTGCTATGTATGAAATAATTTTGCAGGTCTTGTAACTAAAGGATATCATGGATGTAAATGTTGAGGACCTTCCCTGAAGGCTAGGTGGTCCAACCACCTACAAAATCTAGTGTACGACTGCTCGAGGGTATTCCTCCAAGAAGAAAATCCTTGTACAACAAAAGCATTCGATTTCAATGGTAAACCAGAGAGAACCCAAAGGCCTACAATAATGACACCAATAAAATGGCTTAGAGAATATGAGTGAGAGAAGGAGAAGGAGATTACAAAAATGTTTGATTCAAATGGGGAGCCTAGGTTCGATGATCCAGAATTATTAGACACCTATGTTGAGAAATTTCCCATTAGGATGAAAAGGAAATCTATATTTTAAGAGCTTCCATCTTGGGAGCATCTTAAGATTTCCCACTTACTAGATCCCATGCATATATTTAAAAATGTTTCATATTCCTTATGGAGGAACATATCATCGAGACAAAGTGACATATTGGCTATGAGGAGAGATATATTTTCTTCAAAAACTAAAAATAAACATTGGCCAAGACAAGAAAGTAGAAGAGAGGCTGGTCCCTCTTGGTCTTTTAAAGAAGGTGATGTCCCATTGATTTTGAAGAAAGAAGATCTTTATTTGGAAAATAAAGTTATAATGGGTGTGAAGGTGACTTATTTATATGGGTCTTCCCTACGATGTTGATTCACTGTGTGTCAATACTATTTGTTGGGGTTGAAATCACATGACCATTTGAACCTTCTAAAGGTATGACATATGTCAAAAATATGATTTTATTATTTGTAATTTTTATTTTTATGCCATGGGATAAAACATAATTAATTTTGTATGTGTTTACTTTGTAGTTTCATTATCCTCTGCTCATGTGTGGGTGTGTGAACCATGACTTCCCCAAGGACCTAAGATGTGCCATATCTAAATTATATTCATTTTTACGTTGGATCACATCAAAGGAGACTCATATGACTAGCATTCCACGGTGGTGTCAAGAGATCACTAAGATTGTTTGTATGTTTGAGAAGGAACTACCACTAAGTTTCGTGGACTTGTAGGTTTATGTTCTAATTCACCTAGTAGATGAGGTTGAATTATTTTGGGTTTTATCCTATTGTTGGATGTTCTTCTTAGAGAGGTACATGAAGAAATTGAAAGGTGTTCGTCAAAGGGAAAAACCCAATGGGTCTATGGCAGAGGGGTACATATCATATGAGTCTTTCTATTATGCCTGTGAGTACATCAAGCAGATAGACAACACACAAGGTGCAGTGATTTGGGATGATGAAAGGGATGAAGACAAAAGAGAAGGGAAGCTTCTCCAAATGAATGGGAAAAGGCGCTTGATAAAGAGTAAGTGACTTATCATTTGTCAAATTTCTACATAGTAACTATTAACATTGAACTTCATAATGTATATTTTCATGATCTCATATGTACTATATGTTGGTTTGATTTCATGAATACATTAACGAATTTAGAAATTGATTCCATCAATAAATTCATTCTTTACAATTCGGAGGAAACATAGTCGTGGGTTGCATTGTACGGACAAAAGAAGAGGAAATGGGAAAGTGACAGGAAAGAATTCAGATGGTTGAATGGTCGAAGCATGTCTTATCCAAATCATTTAAAAGAAAATATCCCAATGATATGTCCCAACATTTGGGTTGTTGACCAAGTTAGAGAGAAATATGATGCATCTGATCATTACCCACATGAAGAAGAGGATGCACTAAACATAGGGATTGGTTACAACAACTCGGTAATAATATCTTTGTGTACAATTTTAACTTCGTAATGCACATTTGAATTGTAAGTACATCTATATTATTTTATATTTTAATGGTCAGGTTATTAGACACATATTGACAGTGTGATTTGTTCACTTTTTTATAGGTGCATTTGTTCCCATCTGTGTGGGCATATGGACATCATTTTCTTACAGAGGATGTCGATGATAGACACATGACACAAGACTGTGGAATGGAAGCCGATTTCAACCAATCTAGTCGTGCTAGTCACCATTATCAAAACATAACACAAGGGAAGTTAGGTTACGTCAAAAAGATATAAGAGATCATTTGAGTGGACTTCTATTCTTTCCAATAGGTTATTTTTAGGTGCAAGTGGTGGGACACCTTTAATAAGAATAATGTAAATGAAGATCGTGATAGTGGGATGATATTTATAAACTCTAGAAAGATGTGGGATGAAGCTAAGGAGCCTTATGTTTTCCCAAAACACTGCAACCAAGTGGGTTTTTACCCAGATGTGTTGGATAGGGATTGGTGGCTTGTATTAAAACATGACCCTAGATCAAAACATATTGTTCAAAACAATGTTGTTATCATGCCAAGAGAGGAAGATAATCAGGGCGATGACAATGGAGAGTGATATATTATACATGTTTTATCCTTTAATTACTTATTTTTATGTTTTCAAATCTATAGTGGATTTAATAATTTGATTATTAAATTTATAAAGTATTTAATATTTCATATGAAATATTATTAATTTTTTGATTGGATGATATAACTAAATGTTATGCGTAAATGATATAAATAATGTTCCATTGTAAATCTAGATGATATTTGAACTTTTGGTATTTTAATTTTAACTTTTACTTTAAAAACAATATATTATTTATTGTAAATATAAAATATTGTATATCATATTTTTTAAATGTATTTTTGTTACCCACCATTTCCTATCATTACTATATCATATTATATCGCATTAGTTTATAATTTTGAGTTCATACATACTAATTAGGGGAATATTCAGATCTAAAATGAGTCTCATAAGTGAGTTTTTCGAAAAAACATCATTGTCCTTAAATAACTAATGCATGTGTCCCTCTCTAAACCGATATAATAATGTATACTTAGTATATTACATAAAAATCAAATACATAATATATTATGTAATATAATAAATATAATATATTATGTTATATATTAATTTTATCTTATAACTATAATAATATAATACATAATAAATAAATATAATATAATATAAATAATATATTATATTATATATTAATTATAACATAATAAAATATAATATATTAAGTTATATATTAATTTTATATTATATATAATATATAATAATTAAAAATATTGAATTAAATATTGAATTAAAGATGTAGATCATAATAGTTTTTTATCCCTTATTCCCTCTTTTTATTTGTGGGTAAGAAATTTTAGGGCTCCTAATAGCTAATTGGATATAAATTTTAAGACTCCTAATAGCTAATTCAATTCTTAATATCGATTACAACAACAATTAACAACATATAACATAGGATATCAAAAAATGGCATAAAACATAAATACATGTACTCAACCCACTTAATAAAATTATTTAAAAAGAATAATTCATATAAATTAAAATATTTAATAATCTAAATATTTTTATGTTTTTGTACATGCTTCTTGGTTAAGTTTGTCATTCATGCATCCTTATAGTATAGTAAAAAAATGTTGAATTGGAGATTTTTAGACTTTTATTAATTATGAGAATATAAAAAAATATGACCAAATTACAATGAAGAGGAAGTTAAAATATCACAAATATTTTATAAATGATAATTGAGCTTATCATAGCTATTTTTAATTTGTCATTATGAACTTATGAACAAAAACAATATTCTCAAAATGAGGATCAATTCTCACATCGTACTTTCAAGTAAACTAGTTTGTAAAATTGTGATACAAAGTAAGGTTGAAGATTAATATAATTTACTTTTAACTTGCCCAAACTTTAATTAATAACATCAGACATATATTTACCCATTTTTATAACTTATTTATTTTTCAAGGCCTCTTAGCTACAAAAAACATGATAAACTTGGTATTTTCATTTTCATCATGTTCAAATATAAAAATGACAACATAATAACTTAAGAACTGTTGTAATCTAACCTATTTAAATATATCGTTTGTACTATATTCAATTAATACATCAAAACATTTTTAGAAGGCAAGTATAAGCAACTTTGTTGCTAATTTCACTTGTTTTAGACATGAGTACTTTAGTTTAGATATATTAAAAAATAAAGTACTTAATTAAGAGTACTTTACTTTATGAAGAAAATTATATAACATGACCTAAAATCAACATCAACATAAACATATAAATTAAGTACATCAACATGAAAAGAATGTTATATATATATATATATGAACAAGTCAAATAACTGCTATAATCTACATATCTGGTCAACAACACAAATAACTGTTATAACTACATATATAGTCATAGCCTCTGATGAGAAGCATGTTGTGGAGGAATAGGTGATGCACCCTGCTCATCTAGGTGAGGTGGTGGAGGAGGAGGTATTGAAGAAGAAGCACCATCACCACCCTAATCAACCTCACCACCAGGAGGAGGAGGAGGAGGTATTGAAGTAGAAGCACCATCACCACCCTGATCAACATCACCACCCACAGGAGGAGGAGGATGAGGTATTGAAGAAGAAGTGCCATGATTACTACCCTGATCAACATCACAACTCGGAGGAGCAGGAGGTACTATAGAAGGAGCACCATCACCACCCCGATCAACTTCACCACCCGAAGGAAGAGGATGAGGAGGTACTAAAGTAGAAGCGCAATCACCACCATGATCAACATCACCACACAAAGGAGGATGAGGAGGTACTAAAGTAGAAGCGCCATGATCACCACCCGGAGGAGGAGGAGCAGGTACTGAAGTAGAAGCGCCATCACGACCCTAATCATCATCACCACCCTCATCATCATCAATACTTGAGGACTTTCCATCCCTCATCCCTACAAGTAACCTGAAAAATTCAATGATATGACACATAAGAGACATCATATCACACAGTAAATCCATCTAGAGCTGCAAGAGATCAGGGTTATCCTTGATTCCTCACATTTGGATAGGGAAGAATCATGTGCCAACCAAAACTGTAGTCATCCTATCACACACCTCCATCATATATCTGAGATCATGCCTATGTCGCATACCAGGTGGTATATGTGGTTGAGGACCCTAACCAGTGACAACCTCAACCATGTCCTCATCATCAGGTGGCAGGGCAGGAGGCATGTCCCTAATGAATGTGCCAACATCTGCAAAATATAACCCAAGTTAATAATTAGTCCACAATTTCATTAAACAATTTAATAAAAGAAGTTAAAGAACATGCTAGAATAAAATTTATTCGAATTAAGTAAGACAATAAAATTAAACTACAAGATTAATTTAAATCTTACCTAGATGATTAGATGGGTCATCCAGTGTGAAGAGGATGTTGGGACATCCTCGCCAATCCATCGCCATGTAAGGGCACAACACCATCACAAACATGCGATCTACCTCAATGGGTAATAGCTGAAGTGCCTCCTTGGAAATCCTAACTGGAAAATCGGGCATGCCCCTCTTAGGCATCATCTTTCCCCAAATGTGCATCCACACCTCATTCATTGGCCTAGGAAGATGATGGACAAAAGTAGGTCTTATCTCTAGAAGCCTATAAAAAAAAAACTGAATAAATCTGAAGAAAATGGGAAGTTCGCCCTCCCATTTATCATAGCATGACATCTATCCAGTGCTATACAAAAATTCCACAAGAAAATGGAACATCACCTAATAAGTTGTGGAATATGTATCAAAGAATCAAGATAATAAAAAAGAGCACAACTAATGTGCTAACCATCACCACTAAAGTGTACAATGGTCGACAGTAATAGTGAGAGGCACCTAACGTCCTTTGCACCAAACGAGGTGATCCATAACTATCCACCAACCACCTAAAAATCACCCGAAGAATGTATATCATGCAAAATATAACTTAGAGAGTAGGTAAGATAAATCTCAATTGCAACACCCACTGGGACATCAGGAAACTAGGGAAAATCATCCCCTCTCCTAGATATCCCAATGATAAAATAAATATCTTCCTCAGTTGGATAGTACCACTAATGAAGAATGACTCTGAATGCCTATTGATGGGAATCCCATCGATGGATCTGTTATCACTCAGTTTGTAGTCTAGGTCAAGTAGCTGGACGGTAGGGATCAAACTGGCGTAACAGGAGCTTCCCCACCCACTGTCACCTCGATGGGGGGCTCTTTCTATTTAGGGTGGCTAAACCCAAGGGAGACATCCCTAGGTAATATGGGGTGTTGAAAGGAAAAGAGTCAATGGATTAAGGCTCAAGAGGTTAAAGTGAGTTTTCCCTTCACATATTACTGCTAAGAAGATAGTCAAGAAGAAGATAAACCACAAAATAGGCACATGTTTGTGAGACAAGACAACAATAAAACTAAAATGTGCAACAGTGGTTAGTACTTCATAAATCAATGACTATCTTTATTATATATATGAGCACATGTAGCAGTAATTATTGACAAAGTCAATGATTGCAAAATATGACTATGGTTTATAATGTTACTTCTCAATAACACAGGAAATGATATAGCATTCAATGTATGAAATCAATCATTGAATTAACACAATGCATTAAATATCATTAATATGCTCACATACAAAGGTTGTTGCGTCACTATACTTGCTAGAGGGTGATGCAGGAGCATCGCCAACTCATCAAGGAGCATCGCCCAAGACAAGCAAGCCATCATGGAAGACAACGAACAGCTGGACAAGTCTAGCCGAAAGTTTTTGAAATCCCATGCAAGATGATGCGCCAATGTATAAATGAACCATTTATGAAAAGCGCCTTTGTATATTATATTGGACCTTGAGCCTTTAAGCTCTCGTCCTTAGGTAGATGAGGAATTTAATAGATTTAATGCTGGTAGGCAGATTTTAATTGTAGATTTGATAGTTTAGAGTTCGAGAGGGGAAACGGATATAGACACCCTCATTGTATCATTGTAACATTATTCTATATTATCAAGCATTCTAAAGAAGAGAAGACCAAACAGAGAAATTTGTGAAGAACACCTGTGTATAGATGTTGAATTAATAGAATGAAGTCCTGATTCAATTTCACGGCCGGTGTTGTTTCTCTGTGTTGATGTGGTGCTCATGAATGTTTGTTCTTGTTATGCATTTGCTTTATATATGCTTTGCATGTGATTTTAGGGTTTTAAAACTGAAGTCTGAGAGATAAGAGAATAAGTTTAAATTGTTTCTCTATCTGAGCCAGGAGATTCCTGCATAGAGTGCAGTTGAGTTCATCTGCATAGAGTGCGTCGATGAAGGCTCAGTAGTCAAAAACTTATTCTCATTCACCCAGAAGTTATAGGGTTGTTGTGGAAGCCATGGGAAGAGTGCATAGGCAGAGTCAGGAGTCTCAGTAGTTAATCTGAGCAAAAGAAGATAGAGACTGCTGTCGCAGGAGTTGCACAGAGTCTGAAGTATTCAATCCTTTAGGTGGTTGAATATCAAGCGCAAAGGTTATGCACAGGTTTCTCTGAAGAATCAGAGTTGAAGAAAATCTCAAGAGGCATAGCACCTTCGTGGTGTCGTCAAGGTACAGCGCCGAAAGTTGTGCGGGGATGGCTCGAGAACGAGTTTCAAGTGAAAGGCTCGGAAGGGTAAAGTTCGGGAAGTGAACACTTGATCATTCGGGAGAAATTCTAGAAAAGGAGGAATCGACGGCCAGGATTCGCAAGGGAGATTAGCGAAGTCCCGACAGCCACCAGATCTTGGAGAAGTTGCACAAGATTTAAGCCTTAGAGCATGGGAAGGAGTCAGAGCTCATTGGAACTTGACTCATCGGAGAATCAGAGTCTCCAGGGTCATAGAATTCTCATAGGGAGGAATCACAACTCGCGATTTTCCGAAAGGACTGTAGCCATTGATCCCGGACTGAACACGTGTCAGTGATCCTGAGAGTCGGGGTTCGGCATTTGGGATTTTCCCATGCAAAGGAATTGATGCCTTTGAAATTGCGATCACGTGATCCCCGATAGAGCGGATAAAGGAGTGACGACGTGGCAAGGAGAGGTTGCACGTGCATATCAGAGTTCGGTATTTGGAAGGTCCTGTGGACCTGTGCGATAGGAATCGTGAATTGCTGAAACGCGATTTCCCGATCAACCAAAAAGCGTGGGGTCCAGACGACAACACAGAGGACAGGTGGTATCAGGGTTCGGGAATCAGATATTCATGGGGGCAGTGACTCACGACCGCGTGAGTACCGATTTCCCGATAGGGTAATTCCTGATAGGAGACAAAGAAGGCACGAAGTGGATATTCCATCAGGTTTCAGGGATTTGTGAGATACGAATCCGTGAGCGCAAGACTCGTGATCAAGTGAGTTCCGATTTCCCAATTTGAAGAAGGGAGATCACAAAGAAATTCTGTGGGTATTGAGAATTCCCGACAGGGGGTTGAAGAGTATTTTAACTCTTCAGGCCAAGCAAAAAGAAGGTCCTGGTGGAAGTGGGTGCGCCGGGTGGCCGTCTGCGTCAGAGTGGTATCAGAGCAAGGAATTATCTCTGTTTTCTGTAGCAGAGGAGAAAAATAATTCACCATACCACCCAGAAGAGAAAGACAATCACCCAACCCAGAAGACAGGGAGGTGGGAAGAAGAGGTAGGCCAGCAGGAAATCCAGAAATGGAGCGGTAGATATGAGATCTTCGGGCAAGACTCGAGGAGATGGAAACAGCTCAGAGACGCACAGTTGGTGTAGGGGATCTTAGTGATTCCGACAATGAGGTTGAAGCTGAACCACAAGGAAAAGTTGTAGCCAAGATGCAGCCAATGAGCGATTGATTAAAGCTATCGCCCAGATGAGTTCAAAGACAAAAATGGACATTCCAACTTATGAAGGAAGTCTAGATGCAGAAGAGCTATTAGATTGGATCAGGGCTTTTGACACCTACTTTGATTATGAAGATATTGAAGAGGATAAAAAGGTCAGGCATGCTGTCAAAAAATTGAAGGGACATGCAACATTATGGTGGGACAAGCTTCAGGCAGATAGACGTTCCAAAGGCAAACAGAAAATTAAAAGCTGGGATCGAATGATTGCTAAGATGAAGGCAAAATTCATCCCAAGGGATTATCAGATCACACTATTTAGGCGAATGCAGAACCTGAAACAAAAGTTGATGACGGTGAAGGAATACACCGAAGAATTTTATAAGCTCAATATAAGAGCAGGTCATCGGGAGAGCGATGATGAAAAAGTAGCCAGATATCTGAATGGTCTGAGATACAACATTCAGGATGAATTAAGCATGAAAACCATGAGAACTATTGAGGATGCTTACCAGATGGTTCTGGAAGCCGAGGAGAAGCTGAGCTGTAAGAAAGGACAGCAAGGGTGAGGCAAAAGTCAGCCCAGAGGCAAGGCAGTTTCCCAGGAGAAAAACCAGAAGCCCAAGGAGGAATGGAGGAAACCTCAGGGTAAGATTGAGAGAGGTGGAACCTCACAGCGAGGACAACAATATGCTGAGTCAAGGAGATATCATAATGAGAAGAGAGGAGATTATGCTGATGCAAACACTTTTCCTCGTACCAAAGGTAGGGGAAGAGGCCGAGGTGGAACCATCACATGCTTCACGTGTGGAAAGGATGGACACAAAGCAGTTGACTGTCCAGACAGAAAAAAGGACTGAGGAGAATCTCACATCGCTGAGGCACAGAGGCGAGATGCTGAAGCATAAGGTGCAGAAAGTGGAAGCTCACTTCTGATGCAAAAAGTCCTTTTGATGCCTGAGAAAGAGGTGCAGGAAAGTTCAACTCAAAGGACCAGACTATTCAGGACATCTTGCAAAACCAAGGATAGGAAATGCAAGGTTATTGTGGACAGCGGAAGCACCAACAATCTCCTTTCAACCGAGATGGTGGAGAAGTTAGAACTGGAGACAACTGATCACCCATGTCCATATAAAGTCTCGTGGCTACAGAAGGGATATCAGGTGAGTGTCACTAAACAATGCCTGGTTGTCTTTAAAATTGGGGGATATAATGATAAAGTCTCGTGTGATGTCATTCCCATGGATGTATGTCATTTGTTACTGGGTAGACCATGGAAATATGACAGAAATGTGGTTCATGATGGGAGGATGAACACATATACTTTGGAGAAGGATGGAAGGACACACAGATTGCTTCCAATAAAGGATAAAGAGGTGAAACCAGAAGTAAGCAACACCATACTTCTCATGAGTGGGAAGGAGCTTCTCACAGAGATGGAGAAGAAAGAAGATCCACAATTCTTTGTGGTCAGAAAGCCAAGAATTGTTCTGACTAGCACAAGAGTGGATGATTTACCAGACAAAATTCAGGAACTGCTGGGAGAGTTCGCTGACATCATCATGGACGAATTACCTCGTTTGTTGCCACTGATGAGGAGTGTGAGTCATCACATTGATATCATACCAGAAGCCAGTTTGCTGAATAAAGCTATGTATAGGTTGACACTGCAGGAGAATGAAGAAGTCAAAAGGCAAGTGCAGGAGTTGCAGGATAAAGGACTAGTCAGGGAAAGTTTAAGTCCATGTGCTGTTCCGACAATACTAAGTCCAAAGAAGGATGGAGGTTGGAGAATGTGTACCGACTCCAGAGCGATCAACAAGATTACCATCAGGTATAGGTTTCCACTGCCGAGAATGGATGATCTGATGGATTTCCTGAGTGGGACAAGTTATTTCTCAAATATAGATCTGAAGAGCAGATATCACCAGATTCGCATGAGGGAAGGTGATGAATGGAAGACAACATTCAAAAAAAATGAAGGTTTGTATGAATGGCTGGTCATGCCGTTTGGTTTGACAAATGCACCGAGCACATTCATGAGATTGATGAATGAGGTCCTGAGGGAATTCATCGGGAAATTTGTAGTCGTATATCTGGATGATATATCGATCTTCAGTAAGACCAAGGTTGAACATTTGAAACATTTGGCCATTGTAATGAGAAAGCTACAATAGGAGAAGCTGTTGATTAATATGAAGAAGTGCTCATTTATGAGCTCATTTATTTGGGTTTTGTTATCTCGGCGGATGAGTTGAAGATGGATCCGAGTAAGGTAGAAGTGATCAAGAATTGGCCATCACCGAGAAATGTTTTCGAGGTGAGGAGTTTTCATGGTTTGGCTAGTTTCTACCGAAAGTTCATCAAGAATTTTAGTGGGATTAGCGTAGCAATGATGGACATGGTGAAGAAGCGACATAAGTCTTTTCATTAGATAGCAGAGGCTGAGAAAAGATTTAATTTGTTGAAGCAGAAGATCACCAAGCAACCAGTTTTGGTGTTGCCGGATTTCACAAAGACATTTCAAGTGAAATGTGATGCAAGTGGCTTTGCCATAGGAGCGGTCTTGAGCCAGGAGGACAGACCAATTGCATATTTCAGCGAGAAGCTGGATGAAGCAAAGTTGACATACTCCATGTATGATAAAGAGTTTTATGCCATCATACAGGCATTGAAGAAGTGGAGGCATTACTTGATCCCTGAAGAATTTGTATTGTACAACGATAATCATGCATTGCAGTTTGTGAGTCAACAAGAGAAGTTGAATCAGAAACATGCAAAATGGGTAGAATATATGCATAATTTCACGTTTGTGATTAAACACATTTCAGGAACTGCTAACAAAGTGGCTGATGCTTTGAGTAGGAAATGTTTGTTGCTGCAGGAATTCCGAGTCAAAACATTGGGTTTTGAAAATTTGAAGGACATGTACGCAGGAGATGCAGACTTCGGGGAAGCATATGAAACAACTGAGAATACAGTTCTCAGGGATAGGAGCCCATGGATAGACTACATGATCCAGGAGGGATTGTTGTTCAGAGGCAACCAACTATGTATTCCAAATTGCTCCATGAGGGAGAATTTGCTAAAGGAAAAACACACCGGAGGCTTGGCAGGGCATTTTGGACACGACAAAACATTCGCAAAGATGAGCGAATTGTATTTTTGGCCAGGCATGCGAGCAGATGTCAAAAGGTTTGTTGACAGGTGTTGAGTTTGTCAACATTTGAAGGGATGGAAGCAGAATGCAGGGTTTTATCAACCATTGCCCATACCAGAGAGGCCATGGGAGGCAATCAACATGGATTTTGTATTGGGTTTACCGAGGACACAGAGAGGGGTTGATTCCATCTTTGTGGTGGTGGACAGGTTTTCAAAGATGGCACATTTTATACCATGCCAAAAGACCAGCGATGCGACTCACATCGCAAACTTGTTTTTCAAAGAGATTGTTAGACTTCATGGATTGCCAAGAAGCATAGTCTCGGACAGGGATATGAAATTCATAGGTCATTTTTGGAGGACGTTATGGAAGAAGCTAGGGAATAACTTGGTGTTTAGTTCAGCTTACCATCCGCAGACAGATGGGAAAACAGAGGTGGTGAACAAAAGTATGGGAGACTTGCTGAGGAGTTTGGTGACAGAGCACCATAGCAGCTGGGACAACATATTGCCACAGGCAGAGTTTGCATACAACGATTCAATGAATCAGAGTACAGGAAAAAGCCCATTTCAGATTGTGTATGGGACACAACCGAGGGGAGTTTCTGAACTTAGGGAGTCAGAAAAGACTGTGACTAGCAGTGCGAGTGTAGAAGAGTTCGCTGAAGCGATGGAAGAACTTCACAGCAGGGTGAAGCAGCAATTGATAGACTCAAATCAGGAGTACAAGCACAGAGCAGATCAACATCGGAGACAAATTCAGTTTGAAGTTGGTGATCTGGTTCTAGCACACTTGAGGAAAGAAAGGTTCCCAAGGGGAACATACAACAAGATCAAAATGAAGAAAATTGGACCATGCAGAGTCCTGAGGAAATTCAGAGAAAATGCTTATGAGATTGAGTTTCCAGATGGCATCGGAATATCTCTGATATTCAATGTGGTAGATTTATACCCATACAAGGCTGGGGAGACAGAGACTGGAACTGAGGAACCAGTGATCCAGTGGACGAAACATATGCCGATAGCAGAAAAGCCGCAGATGGAGTGCATACTTGACAAGAGGGTGAGCAAGAAGACTAGGCGAAAGGAATATTTCGAGTATCTAGTCAAATGGAAGAATCACCCAGTCGAAGATGCTAGCTGGGAGATAGAAGCAGTAATCCAAAAGCATGGACAGACCGTGCGGGAGCTCATGGACAAGAGCCCATGAAATTTTTTAAGCCTAGGAGTATGATGCAGGAGCATCGCCAACTCATCAAGGAGCATCGCCCAAGACAAGCGAGCCAGCATGGAAGACAACGAACAACTGGACAAGTCCAACCGAAACTTTTTGAAATCCCATACAAGATGATGTGCCAATGTATAAATGAACCATTTATGAAAAGCGCCTTTGTATATTATATTGGACCTTGAGCCTTTAAGCTCTCGTCCTTAGGTAGATGAGGCATTTAATAGATTTAATGCTGGTAGGTAGATTTTAATTGTAGATTTGATAGTTTAGAGTTTGAGAGGGGAAACGGATATAGACACCCTCATTGTATCATTGTAACATTATTCTAGATTATCAAGCATTCTGAAGAAGAGAAGAGCAAATAGAGAAATCTGTGAAGAACACCCATGTATAGATGTTGAATTAATAGAATGAATTTCTGATTCAATTTCACGGCCGGTGTTGTTTCTCTGTGTTGATGTGGTGCTCATGAATGTTTGTTCTTGTTATGCATTTGCTTTATATATGCTGTGCATGTGATTTCAGGGTTTTAAAACTAAAGTCTGAGAGAGAAGAGAATAAGTTTAAATTGTTTCTCTATCTGAGCCAGGAGATTCCTGCATAGAGTGCAGTTGAGTTCATCCGCATAGAGTGCGTCGATGAAGGCTCAGTAGTCAAACACTTATTCTCATTCACCCAGAAGTTATAGGGTTGTTGTGGAAGCCATGGGAAGAGTGCACAGGAAGAGTCAGGAGTCTCAGTAGTTAATCTGAGCAAAAGAAGATAGAGACTGTTGTCGCAGGAGTTGCACAGAGTCTGATGTATTCAATCCTTGAGGTGATTGAATATCAAGCGCAAGGTTTATGCGCAGGTTTCTCTGAGGAATCAGAGTCAAAGAAAAGCTCAGGAGGCATAGCACCTTCGTGGTGTCGTCAAGGTACAGCGCCAGAATTTGTGCGGGGACGGCTCGAGAAGGAGTTTCAAGTGAAAGGCTCGGAAGGGTAAAGTTTGGGAAGTGAACACTTGACCATTCAGGAGAAATTCTCAAAAAGGAGGAATCGATGGCCAGGATTCACAAGGGAGATTAGCGAAGTCCCGACAGCCACCAGATCTTGGAGAAGTTGCGCAAGATTTAAGCCTTAGAGTGTAGGAAGGATTCAGAGCTCATTGGAACTCGACTCATCAGAGAATCAGAGTCTCCAGGGTCATAGAATTCTCATAGGGAGGAATCGGGACTTGCGATTTTCGGAAAGGACTATAGCCGTAGATCCCGGACAGGACATGTGTCAGTGATCCTGAGAGTCGGGGTTCGACATTCGGGATTTTCCCATGCAAAGGAATTGTTGCCTTTGAAATCGCGATCACGCGATCCCCGATAGAGCGGAGAAAGGAGCGACGATGTGGTAAGGAGACGTCACACGTGCATATCGGAGTTCAGGATTTGGAAGGTCCTGTGGACCGGTGCGATAGGAATCATGAATTCCCAAAATGTGATTTCCCGATCAACTGGAAAGCATGGGGTCTAGACGACAGCATAGAGGACAAGTGGTATCGGGGTTCAGGAATCAGAGATTCGTGGGGGCAGTGACTCACGACCGCGTGAGTACCGATTTCCCGATAGGAGACGAAGAAGGCATGAAGTGGATATTCCATCTGGTTTCGGGGATTTGTGAGACCCGAATCCATGAGCACAAGACTCGTGATCAAGTGAGTTCCGATTTCCCGATTTGAAGAAGGGAGATCACAAAGAAAGTTTGTGGGTATTGAGAACTCCCGACAAGGGGTTGAAGAGTATTTTAACTCTTCAGGCCTTGCAAAAAGAAGGTCCTGGTGGAAGTGGGCGTGTCGGGTGGCCGTCTGCGTCAGAGGGTGACGTTAGCTTTCTTCTAGGTTAGTTTGGTAGACAATGAGGTGGACGTTTTGCAAAATAGATCAATGAAAATAATCTATACATCAATGTCTATCATTAGATGACCTAGCCACAACTTTTTATACCAGCCAAGAGCTTAAACTAGGCATGATGTCATCATCAAATTAGGGTTAGTGAGACGTTAGGGTTAGTTAGGGTTTCATATTTAAGAAGTTTAAAAGTGTTGTTTTGACACAATAATATCAATGTTGGAGTTCTAGACTAGTGCCTTAGAGTATAATGGAGTCAAGGATTAAGGGCTAGGTCTCGAGAGAATCTAAATTCAAGGACAAGAGAGTTAGGCTTGATGGTGCTACAATGGCAGGGCCATGAAGTCAAAACCCTAAGGGGAGGAGGCTCATTCCGATGTTGCTTAAGCAAGGCCTCATGCTCCTCCCTCCTCCCTTAAAAATCCTTGGCAAAAAATGGCTAGCTTTAAAACATAAATCTAGGGATGAAAAGTGTTGCAAAGGCAAGGCCTTACAAACCCTAAAAGTCAAAACCCTAGGTGTAAACTCAATTAGGCCTGGGACGTCTTCTTTCTTCAATTTATGTTTCAAAACTAACTCAGAAAAGGGGAATTAGTGTAGCAATGACTAGGCTATATTCTCCTTAATCAATGGCTAAAACATGTCTTCTATCACGGGGACATGAAGCAAGGACCTACTTGTGTGCTTGCCACCTAGGGTTTCAATGATTAAGAAAAATAATAACAATGTAACCATAAATGTAAGAGATTTAACCTACAACCATTCATTCAAGAATTTTTGCATGAGAAATACACATACAAATCAATGAAGAGCTTATCAAACCCTAGTTGTAAACCTTCCAATGATAGAAAACACCATAAAATGCCAAAGATGATACTCCACAAGTGTAGCACCTCACTTCCAAGAGAAAAATACCAAGGCAAAAGACTAAAAATAGTTCTCTCACAAGAGAGTGAGTTCTCTTCTCTAAAAATGAGAGGCAATGTCCTCTCTTTATATCATCCAAATGACCTTTAATTAGAAAAATAGGTCATTAAAACAACCGACAAGGCTGACTAACAATATTACATTGTTTTTCACATTAAATGCTAAAAATGTCACAATATGAGCTCAAAAGGGAGACGTCAGGCCCCTCTGAGGTAGATGTTGGCCCTTTTTGGGCAAGATCAGCATCTAGAAAGTATAACGTTGGCCCTTCTAGGGCTTCTCCAAGATGCCACACATGCCAAATGTCCCCAACACACTGCCACATGCTCTAGAAAATGTCCAGTTGCCTCAAGTGGTGTCCTGTCCATCAAAAGCAATCATCCCATCTATAGTGGGTGATCTCCCCTAGGCTGGGCTATGCCAAAGTGTCCTTGGTAAGGATGTCCTTCTTCTTTCTTGTGCAATGGCTTATCACAGCATTGTCCTGCCTCTGCCATCCCAACAACCATCTGATGGGCTCTTCAGCCCCATGGAAGTCTGAACTAATCATATCCCCATGTGTACCAGTCCACTGGTACCTGTCCGTCGAGTATGGTCCTGCACATCAAAGACTACGCCCTCCATGGGCTCATCAGTCCTTGGGATCATAGCAATGTCAATCATATTTCATCATTAAATTTATCAAATACATGTAATAAATCCCTAGCATATCATCTAAGAGCTCAAAGACATTACACAGATCTACTATACAAAGTTGAAGAAGACCAATGGAATAACCTATTGGGCTAATACCCACAAGAGATGGAAAGTTTCCTCAGAAGATCATTCAAGCCATGTTTTATGAGGTGATGTGGTCTAGGGATGTCCAGTCATATTAAGACCAAGGGAAGGTGTTGTCTATGGGTGCCTTTGTAGGAGGCAAGTTGTACCCGTCATGGATGCATTTTTTCCAAGCCCTTTATTGCCTTTATTTTTTGTTTTATTGCTTTTCTTTCTTTTTTACTTCAAGTTCTGACCAGAGGATACTTCCTTGGCATGGTGGCCAGAGATGACAGTGTTACCCGCTGGTATCTTCGCAGAGATGATAAGGCTGGCTCGTGATGAGACCCCCTTTCCCTTGGCCATGGAACCAAAGGTCACTGCCTTGGCGTGGTGACTAGAAAATAGCAATGTCATACTACTGGATACCTATGAACATAATGGGTTGGCTCGTGATGAGACCTCCCATCCTCTTGGTTAGGTCTTGTTTCTTTATTATTTTTCTTAGGTTCCTTTTAGTTTCTTATCGATAGGCCTTTTACTGCATTCTTGGGGATCCCCTGGGTGAAGCATCTCTAGGTTTCATTTCTTATGGATTTTATCTTTTACCAACTACTTTTATCCCCTGGGCCTTTAGCCCCTTCTTCCCACAAGACAAAGTGTAACCCTCAAAGGTCATCCTAATGGCTAGACTAGGGGAATGGGATGGATGTGTGGGAGATAAGATGAAAAATGATAGAATGGTGGGAGCGGACGATGGCTCTGAAAAACCCCTTTGGTGGCTAACCAAGACCCATGAATACAAGCTTGCTAAATCACCCCATCAATCACCCCAACAATGGTCAAGTGGATTAGTGTAAGA
Source organism: Picea sitchensis (assembly GCA_010110895.2). Classification (NCBI taxonomy): domain Eukaryota; kingdom Viridiplantae; phylum Streptophyta; class Pinopsida; order Pinales; family Pinaceae; genus Picea; species Picea sitchensis. Next base: position 157,017 of record SNQJ01S0010345.1, on the reverse strand, counting down.
TCTAAGTAGTCATCAGAAATGAAAGGAAACTAATGCATATATAAGAAGGTTATAACGATCAAATGTGACACATACCATGATACCTTGGACCAATTACCTCATGGAGCAAGAGTCCTATCCGATGCAAGTCCAAGTTGATGGTGATGGAGACTGCTACTGCTGACAGGACAAGTCTGGCAAAGAAGAAGAAATATGGGCCCTCCAGGGCCATGCTCAGGTCAATCCTGCTCTCGGCACTTCATGTCTAGGACCTGTGGGCCTCAAGACATGATCTCCTAGTTATCCCTAGATATCGGGGATAACATCTAGCTCCAACTCGGGGACATGTGCCAACCATAGAGTGCATGAGAACCTCATCAATCTCTGGCATAAACCTATAGACCTGCTCACACTTGACAAGAAAGCATCAGCGACAAAAGGTGGGATGGTATTGCCACCCCGTAAAATATAATATATGTAGACATAAAGCAATCATGGATGCAAGTAGAAAGTAAAACACTCACCTGTACTTACCTGTTGGTTGCATGTTGGTGTAGTCAAACAACCAATGAAGATAATCCAACAACGTTCCTCGATACCTGCCTTTGTGCTTCATCATAAACCAAAAGAGTTATAAATCAAGCACAAAAATGTCATGAGTCACATTGTATATCATATCATCAGAAAAGTCAAAATCTAACTCATGGAGGCGGGTGGGAGGGAGAAAATCCTGCCAAGTCCATCTCTGAGAAAAGTACTTGATCCTATCCAAGAAAGGGTCATGAAAAACACAAGGTTCATAAAACCGACTCAAAGGGCCTGTAAACTGGTTACCTAGGACATCCTCATGCTCTAAAATAAAGGAAGGAATGATCAAATATTTAGTGGAGGACTGGAAAACTATCAAGGGAAGGTTGAAAAACTGTTTGGAACTAGCATTAACCAACCAACCCTTTGAGTCTAGGGTTTTCCCAGGAAGAAACTCAACATAAAAAAGGTACTTTCCAACTACACCTATAATGGAAAAGCATGGCAAAGTAATAACAGGTGGTTGGGGTGAAAAGTCAGGAGAAACCTTATTTAGGCAAACAATGTCCTTACTTGTATTAAAATCTGAGCACAGCGGTGGTTGGAAAACATCTTCATGGAAAGAGTCCAAATGCCCAGAAGGGTACTCGTAAAAAATCTCAAGGTAAGACTGAAAATCATTAGGTACTAGGTCATCCTTGGTTTTTTGAAAAGTACAGGTAAAAATCTCATCTCCTTGTTGCCATTGGTTGGAAGTAATCTGTTGTGACAATTGCAAGGGAAACAACTGGAAATGACTCTCA
>SNQJ01S0010345.1:121408-143745 GCA_010110895.2 Picea sitchensis | reverse complement strand
TTCACATGCAGAGGTTTTCCTTGCTTTTCTCAACTCCAACTGCAGTTTCTTCTTTTGTTCATTCTTTCTTCTGCTTGCATTCTCCCTAATTTTCTGAACTGGCTCTTTGCATGTCTCCTCTACGCATGCCACATCATGTAACGTTCTGTTCTTTCTGTCTTAACAGCCAGTCTAATTTTAGACTGAAAGTCCTTCCACCGTCTAGAGTGATTAGAGAAACCCAACTGGCAAAAACTTCCAGACTTGTCAAAGCAGATGAAGGACCCCCGCAAAACCTTGGATTTAGCAATGTTAAGCTCCGTTGGTTGTGCATTATATTCATTTGATGTTGGCCACACCAATCACATTGTGAATGGAATTATTCGTGCTTTTCTTAAACAAAAAACGATTGGTAACCCAGGGGCATTGTGAATGGCATCATTCGTGCTTTTCTTAAACTAAAACACGATTGGTAACCCAAGGGCGTTGTGAATGGCATCATTCATGCTTTTCTTAAACAAAAAATGATTGGTAACCCAAGGGCGTTGTGAATGGCATCATTTGTGCTTTTCTTGATGCTGCTGCTAGTCATGGCCATGGCTAAGGGAGAGCCAACAGGCAAATAGACGTATCTTTCTTGGTTTTATTAGCAAAGATCCCCATGGGCGAAGGCTGAACGGGAATGCCAATTGGGTCACATCTATCTTCACCATTTCCTATGTTCTGTTTCAATGGGGGCGCTTGAATCGACTGGAGCATTCCTTCAAACGTTTCAAATGGGTTTCAAATGTTTCAAATGGGTTTATTCCCTCCCTTTTTCTTGAATAACCAAACGCCCTTCAAACATTTCAAATGGGTTTACTCCCTTTTTTTTTCTTGAATAACCTAACGCAAAGGGTCTCCTCTTGTAGAACAATTCGCTGAGTGGAACCCAATCTCAACATCCCCACTTGGACATTGCTCTGTCATCATGAACCCAATCTCAACATCCCCACTTGGATATTGCTCTGTCATCATGGATTTTCTCTATCATCATGAACCCAATCTCAACATCCCCACTTGGATATTTCTCTGTCATCATGGATTTTCTCTGTCATCATGAACCCAATCTCAACATCCCCACTTGGATATTTCTCTGTCATCATCTAGCTTCTTCTGCCAGTTCTCTTGTGCGTGCTCCATAACCAACCGATTGCCATCAATGACAACCTTGACAATCTGCGTCATCTCTGCTATAGCCATAATTCCATCAGAAAAGAGGTAAGATGTATAAGATAAGATTATGTCCTAGTCTGAAAGATAGGGAAAAGTTATAAGAAAGAGTTGATTTGAATAAATTTGATAGAAATAGAGAAAGATATCTTATTTCTATGCATAGAAAGAATTTTTGGACTAATAAATGGATGCAAGAACCTAGAAAGAATTTTTGCAGATTGCGGGTCCATCACTGTGATCCCAGTGCGCAGTATAAGAGAAGTTGGGGAACGTATAAAATAAATATAGGATTGACATTATGTTATAACTGTAGAAGATCGAGACATCTTGCTAAGGAATGCCTTGGTGCAGGTCCTATTTGTCTATGTTGTAAAATTGTTGGTCATGAAGTTGAAGACTGTCCAAGGATGATTGCTAAAGTTGAATGGATGAACATGAGTCAAGAGAATAAGATCATATTAGAAAATCATAAAGAGAAAGAATCAGAGAAAGCTCAAAGTATGTTAGTATAAATAAGAAGAAGCAGTTGGTGGACGTAGACCCACACTTGGGTGAACCACATATATCCTGTGTTGATGGTTTTCTTTGTGCTATAATATTTATGTTGTAGATCTGTTTAGTGCACTGATTATTATGAATGATATATAGATCTATGAATGCTTAGTGCTTTGTTTATGTTGAATATGTTAGATCTAATTTATGTTGCTAAGTGTGAAGTGTATGGTATCATTGTTACTGCATCGATCTGTACTTAGGGTTTGATCTGCGATGTGAATAAATATAATGAATTAATGTGTGTTGTTCCTAAGTACTATGTGAAGTGTTATAATCATAGATCTATGTACCATCTTGGTTACAAACACCTGAGTCTTGTAACCCCCCCTGCCTCTACCTCGGGTGAGACTTCACCTGCTTCACAAGTGTTGCCGAAAGGGCCGATAGTTAGGGTTTTTTTGGTGCGTTGTTGAAGCATTGAACCTTGGGTCTGCTCCTATGCCAACAACACCTTATGTTATTTGTGAATGTGGTATATTAATAGTTTTGGGATATGTAATAATGTGGGTCTATTAGTTTTCAATGCATGGTATTGAGCTTGATTTTGAGTTTGATTTGGCGATTGAGTGTGTTCCACCATTTAATGTTTGATTGGTTGTCATAGAAATGTTGTTGGGTTTTGGTTCTGTCAAAGAGACCACTACTAAATATGACTAAATTTTCCACTCTTTTTTGTTGCTATTGTGACACTTCTTCATTGAACTTACCACGAAAGTGGGTCTTATTTTTCATGGATCTTTTTTCGTCGCTATATCAACGACCAGGAACTCATTTTGGAAATATCCATGAAATATGGCTGCAACGTGTCATTCGTTTGATAAGAATTTGTTGAAGAATTATTTTTTTTACAAACATTTGTTTATATAGCGACAAGCATCCATCTATATAGAGACAAACATCCATATTTGTTTCCACGAGAATGCTCTATTTTCCACGATTGTTTTTCACTATATAGAAGGATGTTCATGGCAAAACACAACTGAGAAGTTTTTGTTGCCATGAGAATGTTATATTTTCCACGATTGTTTGTCACTATATAGACGTATGTTCATGGAAAAACACAAATGAAAAGTTTTTGTTGCCACAAGAATGCTATATTTTCCATGATTGTTCGTCGCTATATAGACGAATGTTCGTGGAAAAACAAAAATGAAAAGTTTTTGTTGCCATGAGAATGTTATATTTTTCAAGATATTTCATCGCTATATGGACAAATGTTCATGGAAAAACACAAATGAAATTTTTTTGTTGCCACAAGAATGCTATATTTGCCACGATATTTTGTCATTATATAAATGGATGTTTGTGGAAAAACACAAATGAAAATGTTTTTTTCAACGAGAATGTTATATTTTCCATGATTTTTCGTCCCTATATAGACAGATGTTCATGGAAAAACACAAATGAAAAGTTTGTATTGCCACGAGAATGCTATATTTCCCACAATATTACATCGCTATATAGATGGATGTTTGTGGAAAAACACAAATGAAAAGTTTTTGTTTTCATGAGAATGCTATATTTTCCATGATTGTTCGTCGCTATATAGACGAATGTTCATGGAAAAACACAAATGAATTTTTTTTGTTGCCACGTGAATGTTATATTGTCCACGATTTTTCATAGCTATATAGATGGTTGTTCGTGGAAAAACAAAAATGAATTATTTTTTTTCCACGAGAATGCTATATTTTCCACAATCTTTCATCGCTATATAGACAGATGTTCGTGGAAAAAAACAAATGAAATTTTTTTATTGCCACGAGAATGTTATATTTTCCATGATTTTTCATCGTTATATCGACAGGGATTGTAGGTTTTTAATAAATAAATAAATTTTCATACCGGCATGAAATTACTCATGGAATTGGAGAGATTCAAATAAATTGGTGACATTCTACATGCTAGACACATGGAGGAGGTTTTATGATTGGAGAATACCTTACCTTGGATGAGGATAATTTGGCATTAAAGAGGATGTAATCGATCCCTATACATCATGAGGTGGAATGTATGCTTGCATGGAAGCATGGAGTTGACTTTGGGATACATTTATCATGAAAACATTCATGTAGAGGAAAAGGAGCCAATGGAGTACATGGGTTAGGAGGTGCATTGGTCTCCTTGGAGGCTTGGAGGAGGATCATTGAAGTCCTTGGAAACTTGGAGGAGGACCATAGGTCACATATCATGGAGTACCCTTGAATTTGATCCTTTCTTTTCTATGAAATCACCTTGGAGCTTGATATGTGTACCTTTGGAGTGTAGCACTCTGAGCTTACTTGTTTCTTTGTAGGTTGATTTTAATGGTTTAGGCCCGCATATGTTTTTTTCCTCTAACACCTCTCATATATGTATATATATATATAGGAAGGAGAGAGTCATTTAATATCATTATCATTGTACTCTTCTCTATGTGCTTGTCTTCTTAGAGTGAGACACTATGGTTTAGGACTGCATATCATTTTTTTCCTCTAATACCTCTCACACACACACACACACACACACACACATATATATAGGAAGGAGAGAGTCATTTCATATCATTATCATTGTACTCTTCTCTATTTACTTGTCTTCTTAGAGTGAGACACTAGGGTTGATGAGGAAACTAGAGAAGTTATTATATTGCACCAACAATAGTGTTACCCCTATTGACATATCCAATTATAACACTTAATCATAACAAGATTTATAATCATACCAATAATCATAGAGAGGTATCCAATCATAGAAATATAATACCAAGGTATGCAATCATATCAGTAATCATGATCATAACAAGGTATCTGCCACATATATATTGTTAAATTTGGTAGAATTCGTAGTCATTCTCCAATGAGAGGCCATATGGGCCACCCTGAGGCTAGCTAGAGATATTTGGAGAATCAACCAATAATGTGAGGTATTGACAAAAGTTAGGGGGGACATACAACCTCTATGAGTCAAACCAAAAGTCAGGACAAACGAGATGCTATATGATCTTGTGATTCTAGATAAGGAAAATAAAAAAGTCAAGATGTAAGTCTAATGAAAAATTAAGGGGGAACATACAACCATTGTGAGCATAGAAAGTCTAGTGAAAAAGTCAGAGGGAATGTACAAACTCTGTGAGCATTTATAGACTAGTGAAAAAGTCAGGGGGAATGTACAACCTCTGTGAGCCTAGTCAAGCATTGTGAGCCATGAGTAAAAGTCAAGGCATCTAGAAAAAGTTACGTTGAACGTAAAATTCCTATGGTATAGAAACAAACACTCTTCCTTATATTGAAAATGATGTAAATGTATTGATCTAGTGCATTGGCAGATGTAACATTGTGCACCATGAAGTGAAATTTGAATTTCCAAGTTGAGAGTCAAGTTGAATGAGTTGTTAAACTCAAGTTGTAAAAGGTCAAGTTAAGAGTCAAGTTGAATGAGTTAAACTCAAGTTGTAAAAGGTCAAGTTGTAAAAGGTCAAGTTGTAAAATTCAAGTTGCATGCATGAAAAGTGGCATGCATGGCATGCATGCATGACAAGTGGCATGCATGGAATGCATGCATGACAAATTGCATGCATAACAAGTAGAATGCATAAGATGCATGCATAACAAGTAGCATGCATAACATGCATACATGTCAAGTGCATGATGATATGGCATGCATGCATTTCCAGTCATAGGTTGAGTTGCATGGTGATTTGGCATGCCATGCATTGCCAAGTCACAAGGGTAGGTTTTGATGCTAACTTGAGGCTCAAGTCAAAGTTCTAATTTGAGTCTCATGTCTAGTTCTAAATTTGAACTAAGTTAAGTTAAGTTCTAATTTGAGTCACATCTCCAGTTCTAAATTTTAGCTGAAGTGTTAAGTGGAGTTGGATTACACATGCAATCAAGTTACTATTTCGATCTCTCTCTTCCTCCTTCAATGCGCCTATATACAGAGGTCAACCCTCATTCCGAGACAATTGTTATGTTGTGTAAGGTTGATAGAGGAGAGGCAACATAGGTGTCCATAAAAGGAAACGATAAGTTTATCCATGACAATGTTAGTATATCAGTTAATAGAGAGGCAATATATCAATTAATAGAGAGGCATCATATCAGTCAATAAATATGAAACATATCAGACAATAAAGAGGCATCATATCAGTCCAAAAAGACAACACAGGTACCCTCCTATCAGTGTTGATATATATCGACAAAAAATCTAGCAAAGGGGTCCTAGGGTAGCGTGTGAATTTTTTCCACAGTGCTAGTATCTAATAGAAGAATAGGACAGTAAGGTATCTCTAGTTTTTCAGGTCTGTCATTCAAATTTAAAGTCATATTGGAAAGCTATTTAAGAGCATAATTTCATGGTGGATATTTTTTAAGTGGCCATACATTATCTTTGCAATAAAGGAATTTTGTTTGTTGGGGTTTTTCTCCCTATATAGGGTTTCAACAGGGTACATGTGGTGTTAGTATGCACATTGGTAATTCCATATGGTTGTTACTTTTCTGATTTATTATGGATTGTTAAGCTAAATTAAAAGTACAGTCAAAATTTAAAAGTAAATCTACAACTAAGAAATCAAGCTCAATATTTTAACATATACATCTTCCATAATAATATTAAATCAATTAATGGCAAGGTGTCTAACACATGTGTATAACACAAGTGCATAAATATCTTTAAATATCTCTTTAATAGGGAATCCACATATGTATTCATCTTATGAGGGTGAATTGCATAATAATAGGAAAAATAATATTAATCCTCATCAAGGGTTATCATAACTATGTGGCCATCGTCAAGAATATGCAACATTATCATTAATATCCATAACATTGAAACACCAATACGTATCTTGGACAATAAGTATATATGTAATATTAACCATACCACTAAGGACATATTAATCATCATCTAATAGTTACCAATACTTCATAGCCTATATCAAGAATATTTCATGCTTTCATTAAGAAATTCCAATATTCATCATAGTATGGGAAATCACATAGGTGACTAGGTTCATCATACTCAATTATTAGTGGAGGTAAGCATGAATGGGTGTTGAGTACAAAACACCATCATCAACCATCAAGGATATATGCATTCATCAAGTCATACATCTATCATTTGGCAAGTAAATTTCTAAGCAAGAATCATCCTAGAATAAGAGTCCAACTAATACTGTAAAACACCAAATGATATAATGTAAGAGACTATAAAAAACATGCAACTGTAAAATAGGCACCCAATTATCAATTACTAATAGAATAAAACCAATGGGCTAACTAGAGTATAAAAAATCACGTCAAAACCCTTACCTTATAAATGTCCTTTCGCTAGGTCCATATGCCCATATAGCTTGATAAGAGTTGTCCACGAGTTGCATTTCCATCGCCAAGACTTGCAGAAATCATCAAAGACAAAAATTTTATATGAGTAAATAATATATAAGCAAATAATAGGCATTTAAACATGTAAAAGACTCTTGAAATACTAAAGTGGAATACCTTAATGAGCTTCTTTTTTTTTCGAGAATAGGTTATTCCCTACTCAATAGGGCCAACCACGTGAAGGTGGAAGCTCATATGGCCCCTCCCCCCCTCACATCACTCTCCATTCCCCATACCCAATAAATGATTTATTTTACATAGAAAACATATAAACATTCATGCATAAGTAGGAAAGTTGTCAAGACATATAAACATATAAAAATTCATGCATAAGGAGGAAATTCATATAAAAATTCATTCATATTAATAACGATAGTCATCAAAATACAAATCATAAATTTATACAGACAGTTATTTTTTGTTCTTGTTTTTTTTTCTAAAAAAACCCACGAGTGGGATAGCATCATCCTCATATGGCATTGTATTTCTTGCGCCTTGTCCTAGTTGTGTTGATTATATTTCCATGTCCTCACGTATCATACTTTTGGTACGTCGATGAGTAGGGCATGGAGGCAGTTGCAAATGGGCGTCGTCTACAACAACGAAAATGGTCATATTTGTTATGCTAAAATATTATTGAAAGAACTATTTCATTATTTTGAATAACGTTACAATATTTATCTTTACCTTTTTTTCTAGCCTTGACAACTAGTGTGCTCATTGCTTGCATCGTTTGTTCCTCTTGTTGTTCACTGTCATGAGCTACATTCTCTTCCATTGAAAGAATAAAATTTATAAGTACATGTGAACAAATAAATATATATAATCATAATAGATAATTATATTTCTAAAGCATACATACCCAAATGGCTAGTATTCTCCCCAATATCATGCAACAGGTGCTCCCCACTATCAACTGGTTGTTGTTGAGTACCGCTACCGTCATTTCTTCAGTTTCTCTCCTTCTTAAAACAAACATAAACATTTAGTTATTGGTGATATAATCAATCATGAATAGATTTTACAAGTATACTACAATGATGGCCTTATTGATTTTATTTACCTGCATTTGCATAATTGGGGAGATTGGTGTCCGCCCCAAGATTTTTTTGTATTTAACCACACTTCGAAAACCAAGATTTGGTTCTTCCTTGGTTGAAGTGGATTTGAATGTATTTCCCTACAATGCATAACATCATTAAAATTTCTTGTAATAAAGCAATTATATGTTTGCTATTGTTAAATAAATATTGACCACAATTAATCATTTAATTCTTACGATTCATGCTCTTAGTTTTATGTAGCCACTCATTGACGCTTGAATCCATTAAGACTGAAATGGAAACCTCGCGAGGATGTAAATCCCCCTGCATTTTTATAGAGTTGGTACTCCTCTTTATATTTTCTTGGGACTTTGGGTCTCTGGAATATGGGACTTGACAGAAGTTTGTTGTGGTAATCAAATAAACATAAATATTGCAAGCGAATAAAAGTAAAATGTTTTTTTTTTTCCTTTGAAAGAAAGTTCTTGAGAAAGGACCATGAATCACACACTCCACACATTTAAATCAAATAAGCAAAATTTCCTCACATCCATCATAGTTTAAGATAAAGATTTATGATCACATAAAATAAAAAATAAGATGATCTGCATGCATAAGAGAACTTTAATAGAGTGGACATATGGGAAACTCAAATAATGATAATGATATCTATCAACCTAAAATACTTTATATTCTGAAAAAAGGGTTACAAAGAACAGTCGAGATTGTTCCCAAAACAATTATCTTGAAATTTCTAAAAAATATATAGTTTGTTACATATTCTTTGAAATTGTAAGTGTGTTTGTATTAAATATTGGGATTGAGGATCCCGCAGACCATAAAGAAAATAAATACAATAAATAATCGTTTAGAAGGAAGATGGTGGGAGGTAGAAGAACAACGAGACCTAGTAAGAAGAGAAGAGGAGTTATCAGTCTTCGTTTAAACCTTTCTAGTGAAAGAGGTGGAATAACTAGATGAAGGAATTGATAAAGAAAAAGAAATATGTGATCAACATAAAATTACTATGATGATCTCTCGTGTTTTAATTTTCTTGTTTATGTCCTTTTATCATTGTCATCAACTGTTACAAGAACTATCTCAACTACTTATTTCCCTTCATTGGTCAATTTATCGATAGCTTTATTGAACCATTCTTCGATGTAACTTTTCATTGGTGCCATGTTGATTTCATGTTGGATTTTGATGTTGAACAGCTCGCCCTCCAAGTCCCTTAGATCAAGGGAAATTCCATGTAATGCTTCTTCAATGTCCTGATTTTTAATGGAGTAATCCACTAGCCAGTTATCTATGGTGCCCTCACCATATTCAATTATACCATAGAATTTTTCAATTAACAATCCTTTAAAAATATCAACTTCCTCATCGAACTGTTGTTTTGTTAGGAACAACGAGTTAAGAATCAACTTGGGATCTTGGAATTCATTAGTGCTTCTGGATAGGTCCACCTTCGTGAACCTTTTGAATAGTTCTTCCATCCTTGATATGGCTTGGCTGCATGCTTGAACAATGTTATTCAATTTATTTATCTTTTCTTTCCAACATGTGTTCAGCTGCTTGATCTGACTTGGAGAGGGAAGGTCCTCCTCTCTTCAGCTTAGCTCTGACATGTTGGAAACTTTAACACTAAAGGGTACCATGACATCAAGGTGGAAACCTTCTTCATTTTTTAGGTCGCCCTGCAAAAACTCATGGAATTCATGTGCCCTCAAGCCAAAATAAATCATGTTCTTTGAAATTTCCCAAGCTTCCGTGATTAATTCCATTCTTTTCTTGATGTTATTCTCCACAAATCTCCTGGATGATGTAATTAAGATTGAGGATCCTTTTAATTTAGTGGTGGGTGTGGTGGGTTCAAGAATTTCCTCCTAGCTAATCAATGTGGGGAAACATTTTCTCGATGTCATCCTTGAGCTCCATATCTTCGAGGGAGAAGTTGTTTATGTCACTTTAGACATGATGCTATTCTTCCTCTTGTACAATATTCTTCCTCTTCTTCCTCAAAGGAATTTTATGTGAGATTTCAATTTTTCCTGGAGGGGGATTCTTCTCTCCTCCTTCTCTTGATATATTGTTGATCACTTTTCAATATGGGTGGGTCATTGGAGCACTGTTCTGAGATGTTGTAGTCTTAGGAGTAACAGTTGGGTACTGGGCACTCTTCTCGTTGGGACCTTTTCCTTTCTGTTTGTAAAATTCATTGGTACTGAGTACCATCTCTAAGTCTCCAACAATGTGAGTAGGAGTGCCCAAGCTATTATCTTCTTCTTATTCTAGAACAATGTGGATAAATGAATTGCTAAAAACCATTGTTAACATATGTTCCACAAAACTTCCATTATAGTCAAACCCTTTTATCCTTTCATCATACTTGAGATTCAGGTTGTGAAAGTGGTTTGCAAATTCATTGATTTTGTTCATATTTCTTAATACAAAGTCCCCAATTTTCCAAGGCAAGGGTATGAATTGTTTTTTTTGTTTCTCATGGAAAAAGTGTAGCCAGAAATGATATTTTCTTGCAACTTTTGTAATAAAGGGATAAGTTGTTGATGTCATTTTCGATGTGATGCTCTTCTTCCTCTTGTACAATATTCTTCCTCTTCTTCCTCAAAGGAAGTTTATGTGATATTTCAATTTTTCTTGGAGGGGGGTTGTTGTCTCCTCCTCCACCTTAGCTATTGTTGATCACTTTTATATATGGGTGGTTCATTGGAGCACTGCTCTAAGATGTTGTAGTCTTAGGAGTAATAGTTGGGGACTAGGAACTCTTCTTGATGGGACCCTTTCCTTTATGTTTGTAAAATTCATTGGTACTTAGTATTGTCTCTAAGTATTCAGTAGTGTGAGTATGAGCGCCCAAGTTATTATCTTCTTCTCCTATAACAGTGTGGATAAATGAATTGCTAAAAACCATTGCTAACATATGTTCCAATTTTTTTTTGTTATGGTCAAACCCTTTTATCCTTTCAGCATACTTGAGATTCGAGTTGTGGAAGTGGTTTGCAAATTCATCGATTTTGTTCATATTTTTGAATACAAAGTCCCCAATTTTCCAAGGCAAGGGTATGAATTGTTTTTTTTGTTTCTCATGACAAAAGTGTAGCCAAAAATTATATTTCCTTGCAACTTTTGTAATAAGCATTTTTTTGGATATATGGCATGGAAGAAAGGACAGATTTTCCATAGAACCGAAAATCTTGATAACATTGTAATTTTCCATTTGCTCCAAGGTCCTCTTTTTATCCAGGAATTTACTTGCCTGGGCAAATATCCATGGGGTATATTTTCCAAACAACAATCATTTAAAAATTGAGACAAAGTCGTTAAAAACTTCATAAAAATGTAGGGAAGCTTTGTGCCTCCACAACGCTTGGTACCAAAAGGTCACTGGGTCAAATTCACAATTCACCTTCTTGTAGATAGACAATTTAGGAAATTGACAGCAATGTGCTATTGCAAATACCAAATAAGAGGCCATAAAGAATTTCTTATCCTTTTTTTATTGTGACAATTGGCAAGATATTTCAATGGAAATCATTTTTTCCCAATAAAAAATGGCTTTCTAATTGATAGTGAAATATAAGACATAAATAATCTGTTATAACCCTATAATTTATAGGATCAACTGGTGATTGAAATTTTATCCCTTTACTGTGTTTGGTTGGCAAATAATTTTCCATTCTGTAAATAATTTGAGAAGAAAAAGAAAAAGAAAAGAAAGAAAAAAAATAAAAAGAAAGAAAAAAAAGAAAAAGAAAGAAAAGAAAAGAAAAAGAAAAATGAGAAAAGAATAAAAGAGGGCATAAAAGAAATTGAATAAATCCGTATGCAATAACAATGACTTGATCCAATACAGCTTAAGCATGGCCAATTCCTTTTAAATTGATGTTGATAGGATTAATGAATAAGCTTGGCTAAACTGTTTAATCTTAGCCAAGTAGATAGGTTAGCTAGTGAATAAATTTGACCAAACTATCTAATCTTGGTCAAATAACCCTAGGGTAGAGTAATTTCTTAGTCCAACAGTTTAATCTGGGCTAAATTTCATAGGTGAGTAGGTTAGAACTTAGGTTAGAGCATAGGTTGGCCGGCTTCATTTCAATAAAACATGCATGATGATCGATGTTGATTCATATCTTTGATATTTGAAAGTATGTTGCCTAACACCCATGGTGATAAAAAATAGGGAAAGTTGAGCAAACCAAAAAAAAGAATAAGCCTAAGTCTCCACTGCATATATGTTTTCGTGCAGTAGATTAAAAAGTGTGCACGTATCTACGGTTGAGGCATTAGTGCCTAGATCTACGGTTGAGAAGCGATTCCAGACCCCCCGCGTCATTCTTATTTTAACGGTGGGGGCGGGGGGTCTGGAATAGGATTTGACAAGTGTGCACCAATCTACGGTCCAAAAAATGGAACATAGATGAACGACTCACAAGGTTTTCCAGACCCCCCCCAACTGTTCTACCTTTAATGATGGGGGGGTCCGGAATGATGGTTAACGAGAGCACACCGATCTACGATCCAGCAGACGACACATGGATGAACGGTTCACAAGGATTTCCAGACCCCCCACACTGTTCTTCCTTTAACGGTGGGGGGGGGGGTCCGAAATGAAGTTGGTTTTCTAGCGGGATCCACCCTAATCTGGCATGAGTCTATTGTATAAAACCTCCTCCAATCCAAAATCGCTTACCACAAACCACTTACCCTTTACCGTTTTCTGACATGCCACCACCGCCTCATGACATCACTTTCCACTACCTCCCCCTATAGGTCCCGTCTCATAAATCTATCAGTTCATCCCCCTTGTTCACTCGTCGCAAGTCCCTTCACCATTTTTTCTCCAATCAACGCCCTCCACGTCACCCAGTCGCACTCATCACCCGTCCTTCACCAGCCCTCTCACACTCGAAATGATCTGTTGGCCATTTACTATAGGCTAACATATCTGTTAGCCTGTTGATTTGTCCCCTATGCCCAATGGATACCCGTTTACTCAAAACCAGCCTTTCTCCTTCATTCACACATTGCTCATTTTATCCCCACACCAGAAAGCTTTCCTTTTTCCCTCTCTGATTCAGTCATCAACCTAGCCATTACCACTAACATTTTTGTTTGAATTGGAGGTACTTTTCACAGTGATGGCGCCAAAGTCCAAGAAGGAAGAATCCAAGGAAAATCCTTTCCTCCCACCTCTTGTTGACCTCCACAGGATCCCATTGGCTGAAAAATATTATTTAATCTCAGAGAGAAGGTAGGAATTTAATTTCGCTGAGTTGCAGTCATGGTTTAAAGATACCTTCATAGATTAGAGTGATGAAATCGAGCTTTGCGAGTCTAATTTTCCCCTATATCTTTTTCCCCAAGTCCATCATTTCCTTGAATTCACCCTCAAGTGCCAGGCTCATTACCTCCTAGACCAGAGAGCCATAATTTCCTCATTGAGAGAAAGTTTGTTCTTCATCACACCAGAGGCCATTGATCAGATGATGTAGATACTTAGAACCAAATCTGCCTCCCTTTTCAACCTAGAAATCCTAACAGAGTTGTACTAGAACCTGTCCTTTCCTCAAAGAGCCTAGGTTTTCAAGCTTTTCCTCCCACAGGAATCTCAACTTCCCAAGAAAAACCCCCTGTATCATTCTTCCTTGTTCTCAGAGAAGGGAAACCAAGTTATTTCATCGTTCTACTGCATGCTTGGTTACTTTTTAGAGGAATGGGTGGATGAACCTATATTGGGTTTCCTATCCATTTTCTTTGTTTAGGAAAAGGCCACCATCCAGTTCGACTACATCACTTTATTGGCAGAGAACATCCATGATCAATTTTCAAAATTCGCCACAGAGGGCATGTTCCAGTATTCCTCAATATTGGCTAACATGTTCACCTTTTTTCAAGCAGAAAGGTTTTCTTTCTGGATGTAGAAGATGGACAAGGACGGGAAACCACATGCAGTAACATCTTAGACTTCACTACTCAGAAGGAAATCCACATAATACATCTTCAAATAGTTCATAGAGAAGTTCTATTATCTAGTTGTGAGTATGCTAATTGGCAGGCTAGAGCCAAAGATAAATGAAGAGATCTAGAGAATTTTACACCTCTCGGACCTCACAAATATGGGAGATTGGTACTTGTACCAAAATCACACAGAGGTCAGAATATATGGTTGCGAGTTAGCTCCATACAAATTGCCCAAGTATTTACCGGTGAGGATATTTTCCCTGGAGTATATAAGACAAATGATAAATTCCGATGACATACACTTTGTGTCACTGAAGAAGAAGAAATAATTGAGGATTAAGGGGTAGATTGGATCTTTCATCTGCAATAGCCGAGATGTCGGGGAAGAGGCTAATAAGCTATTGAAATAAATGAAGTTCGACACAAGTTTCATGTGGCACTATGATCCATGTGGAATCATCATGGAGATGAGAGTGAAGAACAAGAATATCCCGTATATTCATACACCCAAGCCCGAGATAGAAAGGTTCATAAATCAAACGGAGTGGGAGTTGAACACTCTGGAAGGAATAGAACAACAGGATCCTTCAGTTACTATCTCACAAACAACCACACCATAGGTACCAAAGGAGAAAAGGCATAGAAAGGACACTTTCCCTTGAGTCACATAAGTCTCGACTGAGGATTTCCAGATACACACCAAAAAGCCAAAATTCAGTCACATGATTGACACAACTGGTGAAAAGGAAACCCTTTCTACTCCAGTTATGAAAGGTGATCATTCACCTCTTATCACAAGAAACTAGAAGATCATGTCTACCATTTCGTCCAAGAAGCTGACTGATACTTCACTAGTCGATTAGCCGAGTAAAGGAGGTCAAAAGTTGAGTACTTTTTAGAGATACGATATGATCAAGAAGAAGAATTAGACGCTGACCAGCAACACCTATGCTCAATTTTGTAAGTAAACATCCATGGCACAACACAGGATCTTGTCTTCTTTTGATATAGAGAAAGGAAGAATGCACATGGCCTTTTTGTAGGCACAAGTACCTGACCCTATGGCGATCACTGATTACAAGAGAGATATGTTTGAATTCAATACCCGAGATGTGCACCCAGCTGACCAGATGGATCTTCATAGGAAAACTGAAGAAATGGTTTTCTCTACTTTGGAAAATTCTTCCACTATTGCTGCTAAATTACAATTTTCTCTGAGCAATGTTCAGACAAAATTAAAGTTAGATAAGATATCATCCGTTGCAAAGGACAATAAAATTAAAACCTTGGAAAAATTGGTCCTCAAGTTTGGGTATGACCCCTCAAATGTGAAAGCAGTTGAAGAGATCCTCAAAAAGAAGAATGTTGATATAGCATCTTTGAGGAAACAACTGAAACTGCCACCCACAAAAGATGCACAGGCTAAGGAAATAACCGAGACAGAAGGTGAGAAGGATGATATGCTCAAGTTGATCATGGAGTAGAATGCATAGTTGAGAGAGATGGAAGTTGAGCTCGAGAAATTGGTGAAGGAGAAAGAACAATCAATTATAGAAGTTATTCCATTAAGTGCAATTCCACTCACACGAGTCAGCACAATGAGTGTAGCAACAAACACCACAGTCGAAATTCCATCATCCACCCAACTGATAGCTCTGGAAAAGACAGTGGAACTAGAAAAATCCATGGAGGAGATGAACTTACAAGAAACATAAATCAGTAGGCTGAATAAAGAAGTTGATAGCCTTCAAGAGCTCAAGCCTTCTTACCAAACAAGCTACTCCATGGAGAAACAAACATCAGATAATATCAAACAAGAGTTGCAGTAGATTCAAAAGAAAATGGTGGTGGGAAAGACACGGCCAAAGAGAATATTTGGATGGATATCTCCAAATCCATAAATGAAATATGGCCCATGGTGCGAATCATGTTTGATAAAAATGAACTGGTGCAGAGGAGAAGGAAGGCTATCGACAAAATAAAAGGAGAGCTGGGAGAAATGCCCATAGAAGCCATCGAGATCATTAAGTTCTTGAATTCCAAGACCAGGGAAGCATTAGAAGAACTAAATATCGAAGACCGAATTGAGACTATTCTCGAAGAAAAAAGGGTGTTGACCAAAAGGGACTGATGCTATAGTTGGAGGAGAAATTTCAGAACATGGACGTCGACGTTCAAATATTGTTTGGTAAGGTCGAGGATCTACAGAAGAAAGGTCTCCCCAGTTTAATGGTCCTAAATGATAAGTTGATGACCCTTCTTGATTACAAACAGAAGCTAGCCTCAGTGGCCAAGGACAGTTCCAAGTTTTCGGGAATACAAGGCAGTATAATTGACAAAGCATTCTTAGAGACTTTGCAGCCAAACCTCAGCATACAACACAAGATTCGGTATATTTTCATCTTCAAACCAACTTTTTCCAAGTACACAGAAATGGATGAAATATACCAAAGACTACTCAAGGTCACCATTTCCAGTCAGCTAAGATGGGAAGAGCTATGTAATCTGATCGAGTAAGAGATGAGGTGTGCAGGTTGAATCAACAATTAGATCACGCAAAATCATGCGGTTGACTCACCACCGACCTTCCCCACAATCAACATGAAGATTTCAACACATCATCAACAGTTCTCGAATTTTTGTATCTGTTAGTTAGTCAATTATATTTAGAATCTGCCACATTCTGATCATTAATGACAGGGTCATTTGCAATTTTGATTATAAAAACTTCCAACTTTATAAGGGTTGATCTTTACGCCTTGTAATATGTAAACGTTGTAACTTGCTATCAAGTGATCTTCCAGTAATACAAAGGGACATTTCACAAGATTCTTGCGTGTTATTTATTGGTGATGTTTTATTTTCTTTGTTGAATGTTTATGTCTCTCAGTTATCATATTGTATTCTAATCTAATATTTTAGAAGTAGTGAATGTTGCAGGATTTATATTTATATACCTTGTTTCCGACTTCTGAAGATCTTGATGTTTGTCTTCGGATATTATAGTAAAGTAATTCTTAATGGCTTCTTTACTTTAGTTGTTAACCTCATATTTTCTGCTACCCATCACTTTATTGCTAAAGAATCCAGTAAATGCATTACCTTGCCCTGTGAAAAGAATCTTTTGGATTTTTTTTTGGATCTGGATCTTTGTGAAATAGACCCCATAGCCCAACGGATGCATGAACACTATTTCAACCAATTTATTAAAAAACAAACAACCCAATCTTATTCTGTTTAACTAGCCTAATATCTAAAAATCAAAACATAGCTAAATCAAATAGAGAGATCCCTCTCTGAAACTGGAAGGGCTAGATCCTGGTTTCGAAGTGGTTGGCTAAAGTTACCTCTGATAGATTTCTTCTACCCTGACAACCTCTGGGAATTTACAAAGCGATAACGTAGTGGTGACCATACTAGGGAACTAAGAAAACTTTCAATCCCATGATTTCTTGTCCCTAGAAGAAAATTTTATTTCTGAACAAATCACTAAATACAAAAAAAGAAAAAGAGATAATGTTCAGAGGTTGTTAAAAGTTTGTACATAGTAATATTAGATTCATAAAAATAAAAATGTATAAAAAAATAAAATTCTGGCTCCTAAAAGATATTATGCTCGATCTCACCCAGATCCAAAACCTACAGTAGCAATCGATAATCCATAACAGTTACTCAGAAAAAAGACCATTGCAGAAGGTTCAGGGAGTCATAGTCCCCTTCATAGGTCCCCTTCTCTCCCAGAGAAACTTGTTGCCCTTCAAGATCTCGAGTTTGACACTACCTTTGAACAAAGCCTATTTAGAACAAAATCTAATAGCTTTGTGACTGAAACAGTTCTAGATCAAACCATCCTGCAACCTTGGATCCCTGAAATACTTTCTCCTAGGTCAGACCCTGATCAAATATTTCTTGAAGAATTTGACAAGTTAGAAAATTTGGTAGCAAATCTTGATCAATCTTTACGCCAAGCCCACTTCCAATAGTCGATCAAACTTTCTACCATAACTATTGCCACAGCTTCTGTAAAACCTCAACCATCTTACTCTACCCCCCTAGTCCTTCATCCTCCTCAGCTTCTGTCACTTCCCCACCAATCACCCAGGTTGTTGTTCTTCCTCCTCCACCTATCATGATAGCCAGATATGATCCTTTGGTGTTAGCATCACCTTTACATGCTATGCCCCAGGAATAGAAAACAAGACTTCCACAATTCAATGGTACTGGGCCCTTGAATGTGCAGCAACACATTGACAAAATGAGTGACTATTTTGATTTGCAGGAAGTGGATGAAGCTGATGTTCAAATGAGACTCTTTGCACAGAGTCTGACTGGAGACGTTAAGAAATGGTTCAAAGGCTTGCGTGTTGCTTCTGTGGTTGACCTTGTCGCATTTCAAAGAAGTTTTTTGGACAGATGGGAGGTAAAGAAAAATCCTCTCCAGATCTTGTTAGAATACAAAAACATCAGAAGGAACCAAGGAGAGACAGTGCAGGATTACTGCACTCGCTTTAACAATCTGTACAATGCAATTCCAACCGATATCAAACCCCCACAAGGTTTGGCATTGACAAAATTTCCTGACAGTTTTGACGCTGACATGTCGTATCAGTTAAAGGAAAGAAATTTTTCCACTCTGGAGGACACGGAGAAAAGTGCAGTAAGTGTAGAAGCCAACCTGTTAGCCAGAAGAGCACAGCAAAGGACAAAAAGGAGAGTCATGATTAAAGAGGAACCTACCACATCCTCTTCAGACGCCAAACTGGATTCCTTTACTAGAGTGATGGAAATGATGATGGAGAGGCTTACTACAGCTGAACGAAATCCCCCTAGAGAAAACCAAGCTTCTCCACAAATTCAGAATCCTAACTTCAGAATAAATCCTCCCCAAATCAGGTAGAGAGATCTTAGGGATCAAACAGAATAGAGGGCTCCTGATGAACAGATTAGACCACCCCTACAGGAAAATTACACTGATGAAGGTGAGGAGATAATTGAAGAATTGGATGACACACATATAAACCTCATGGGCATTCATGATGACGAAGCCATATTCCTCACTCAGGAAGAGAAAAAACTTTTTCTTCTTTCTCAAATAGAGTTAAATGAGGAATCAGAGGAAACAGAATAGTAGGCATTTGAAAACACCATTATGGAGGTACATAGGCAGTACAATCTGCGAAGCAAAAATATGAATGAAAATCCTCCAATGAAGGTAACTAAAATGAAGAAAACAATCGAGACCAAGAAGACCTCAGAGCCTTCTACCAAGAAGATCCATGAGAAAGGTAATGTTGAATCTCCCGCAAAAAGAAACCCTACCATTTTACAAAGATCAATGTAGAATAAGGTTTCATCAACTAGTCAACCAAGTACTTCTGCCCAGAAAACTATGGTAGACAGATCAGAATTGTTGAGCCTAAGCAGAGCTTCCACTACTTTCAACCTTGAAGGGGAATTATCCAAATTGAATATTCACATTCCCCTTTCTGAGCTAATGAGTAAGAACGCTTACTGATCACAAGTGATCAAAGCACTGAGCATCGAGCCAGAGATATGCATTGTTATAACCCTAAATTGCACCACACATGCTTACCTGGCATCAGGCCAACTCATATCCCTTCTTTGCCAAAAAACTACTGAACAACTCTTCTAAAAACTCCATTTTTTAAAAAGTAAACGCTAGCAGGCCCACTACAGCTTGCGTTTATCGAAAAGAAAATGCTAGTAGGCCCACTACAGCTCAGTGTGAATGCTAGCAGGCCCACTACAGCCCGCGTGTGAATGCTAGCAGGCCCACTACAACCCGCATTTACCTAACAAAACACAAAAATAGGAAAGTTGCTGACGGGACAAAAATCTATGGGTCAGTTAACTGGAACTCCTAACCATGCATGGCTGAGAGTTCATCCAAAACCCTAGCTCCTTCTAGCCTATAAAAGAAGGGGTAGGGGTACTATTTGGAGAAGGAAAAAGATAGCGAAGAAACTCTGCCCAATTGCCAAATCCATTTGTCCCAACCCTTTAGCCTTTCCTCAAGCTTAAGGAGAGTTAAAGCAAAGCAGTTGGAGGACAAAGGAGAGGAGGAGCCTAGGATCAGGATCAAGGAACAGTGGCTGATCTCACATTGATTGTAAGTTGATTCATATTGAAAATAATAAAGAATACTTTTCCCATCCCAATGCATGAGTTATATATTTTTTATTCAATTTATGCTTAATCTCTAACCCTCAAGTAGAAAAATAGCATGCATGCATAGTGTTTTGTCTTGATTGCAGGATTGTCTTTGGAAGGAGCAGTGCAAGAAAACGGACAAAGCGCAACGGAGGATCTACACCAAACATCAGTAAAAAGGTTAGTAGGTCATTTCCATGCTTGTATGTGAAAAAGGGGTTTGAGTCTGGGGGTGATAGGTTAAAAGTGATTTCTTTAAGGTCATGATCTGCATGCAAGTCTAACCCTAGCTTGCTAGTCCGTAGGGTATTATTTCCCAACAACAGAATTGGCGACTCCGCTGGGGAATTACTCTTTAGGGTTTTTTCCAGATTTAGTTGAGGATTTTTTGGGTAGTTTAAAGGATTGGATTTTCTGTTTCTTTGCATGTCTGTTTTCTGTTAGGTCAGAGCTAGCAGGGAACCTGGTTCTTTATACCAGTTTTTTCTTGACTGTTGCTTGACGATAATTATCGGGACACACAGAGGTACACGCAGCCTGCAGAAGGCCTGCACGCATGTAACCCGCGCCCTAACCTTCTACATCCTGTGTTTGAACGCTAGTTGTAGAGGTTTTAGTAGCATGTAGGAGTCAGAGAGCTTAAGAGGTAGTCCCCTCTTCCCTGTCAGAATTATGCATTCTCAGGGGGCTTTCTGGATCCTGTCTGGGTATTGCTAGTTCATTGTGTTGTCTTAGTTTGCTTTATTGCGTTTGTTATTTTCTGCAATTATTTTTCTTTTCTGTTAAAGAAGAAGCATCCAAGCCTCTAAGAGACCCTGGTTGTCAATACCAAAGGCCTCTTCCAGGTCTGGGCTGCCTGTGTTTAGTTTTATCTTAGAGTTTAGACATACATGCGGCCTGTGCAAGTGCAACCCATGGGTACCTGCACTCTGTTATAGCTCAGCACGCATTTGAATGCGTGCTGTTTCAGTGACAGTAGTGGGCTTGAGTGGTTTCTTTTCAATCAGGGTGGGGTAGTCATCCCCTCCTATGGTGAGAAGTTTTCCTCTCAGGGGTTTGAGTCTAGGGTTTCACAGTCAGTAGGTTAGGGCCTCTTACCCATAGCCTGGTTTTTTCTTAGTTGATTGTTGATAGAAAAGATAAAAAAGACAGATTTTGTTTTGTGGTTTTTAGACAAGCGTAAGAGTCGGTGCTTTCCTGATTGCCATTGTGCATCTTTTCTTTGTTTCTTTGCGTTCTGCGCTTTAAGCCAGAATTTTATTTTGTTTTCTTGGTTTTGTGCTTGTTGGCATTTTCCCTTTGTTGCTTCATTTAGTACTTAAATAAATAAAAAATTATCTCTTTTTCAGTTGCTTCTTTGTTTGAAGTTTGTGTTGTTGCATCAATAGCTAGGAAGAAGTCTTTTTGTTCATAAGTTTTTGCAGTGCATTCAGAGCATAAGTAGCTCGCAGATTGAGCGAAATTCCTTTGTGTTTTCTGCATGAAATCTTAGAAAAATTGTAAAGAAAAAGAAATCTTTCTTAGTGAAAAGTTGTTGATTTTTTGCATTTTTGTAAAAGTCTTTGTTTCCAGCATTTCTTATTCATTTTGCTTTGAGTCTTTACACACCATCAGTTTCACCTTCATACCTTGTGACGTAAAAAATCCCATAAAAGCAATGCTAATTTAAAATCTATTAGACTCTTTTGTTTGTAGAGTTCATACACTAGCTCAGGACTAGGGCCTTGGAATAGGTTGGAGAGTAAATTCTCCAAGGAC
Organism: Picea sitchensis; assembly: GCA_010110895.2. Classification (NCBI taxonomy): domain Eukaryota; kingdom Viridiplantae; phylum Streptophyta; class Pinopsida; order Pinales; family Pinaceae; genus Picea; species Picea sitchensis. The sequence continues at coordinate 121,670 of SNQJ01S0010345.1, read as the reverse complement.
ACTCAAAACCAAACATTGGAGTCTGTGATAGGGAGTGTAGAAGTCCAATTACGTGGAAGTTATCCGGGAACCCCCTCTAACACAAGGGCTAAACATGAGGTCGCGTGAGGAAAGGTAGCGGAGATAACCCCTCCAAAGCCGGACCAAGCGTAGTGGAGAACACATATCAAGGATTTGTTGAGGGATTCCGTCGTTTGCATTTGCCACAGGGCTTCATGGGTCTCGAATCCGTTTGAGGTCCTCAATTGTCTTCCAGACCATT
>SNQJ01S0010345.1:101715-118531 GCA_010110895.2 Picea sitchensis | reverse complement strand
GCATATCAGTATAGATTGGTAAAATATTGGTAATGTATTTCGGCCATCAGATGCTCTTCTGACCTCACACATTAGGGGGAATCTATTATAACCCTAAATTGCACCACACATGCTTACCTGGCATCAGGCCAACTCATATCCCTTCTTTGCCAAAATAACTACTGAACAACTCTTCTAAAAACTCCATTTTTAAAAAGTAAACGCTAGCAGGCCCACTACAGCCCGCGTTTATCCAAAATAAAATGCTAGCAGGCCCACTACAGCTCGCGTGTGAATGCTAGCAGGCCCACTACAGCCCGCATTTACCTAACAAAACACAAAAGCAGGAAAGTTTCCGACGGGACAAAAAGATATGGGTCAGTTAACTGGAACTCTCGACCATGCATGGCCAAGAGTTCGTCCAGAACCCTAGCTCCTTCTAGCCTATAAAAGAAGGGGTAGGGGTACTATTTGGAGAAGGAAAAAGATAGAGAAGAAACTCTTCACAATTTTCGAATCCATTTGTCCCAACCCTTTAGCCTTTCCTCAAGCTTAAGGAGAATTAAAGCAAAGTAGTTGGAGGACAAAGAAGAGGAGGAGCCCAGGATCAGGATCAAGGAACGATGGCCGGTCTCACATTGATTGTAAGTTGATTCATCTTGAAAATAATAAAGAATAATTTTCCTGTCCCAATGCATGAAGTATATATGTTTTATTCGATTTATGCTTAATCTCTAACCCTCAAGTAGAAAAATAGCATGCATGCGTAGTGTTTTGTCTTGATTGCAGAATTGTCTTTGGAAGGAGAAACACAAGCAAACAGACAAAGCGCAATGGAGGATCTACACCAAACATCAGTAAAAAGGTTAGTAGGTTATTTCCATGCTTGTATGTGAAAAAGGGGTTTGAGTCTTGGGGTGATAGGTTAAAAGTGATTTCTTTAAGGTCATGATCTGCATGCAAGTCTAACCCTAGCTTGCTAGTCCGTAGGGTATTATTTCCCAACAACAGGCATGAAGGCCTTGAGTGTTGGATCAACAAATCATTTGGACATGGTGAATATTACTGATGATCAACCTAAACTCTTGTTTGGCCCTCAAGTTGATGGTCATGTCGACACCGATGCTATTGCTCCTTTTTACATCATCCTAAATACACACGACCTAATTCTGCACAATGATATGCTAGATTTGGGTGCTTCTCACAACCTGATGCCTAAAGGAGTGATTTAAAATTTGGGACTTGAGGTCACCAGACCCTACAAGGATTTTCACTCTTTTGACTCCAGTAGAGTTATATGTATTGGGTTGATCAAAGACTTATGTATCACCCTAGTTCAAATTCCAGCAAAAAGCATGGTTATGGATGTTGTGGTCACAGACATTCCCCCGAAATATGGTATGTTGCTATCCAAGTCTTGGGGGGCCAAGTTGAAAGTCACATTGCAGTGAGATATGTCGTATGCCACTATCTTAGTATTCAGACAATAGAGAAGACTGTACAGAGAGACGTTGATGAAATACATGGTCAACAGTCAAGAAAATTCACATAACTACCCTCTATACTTTACACATTCCGATCTAGATTCCTTCATCCTATATAACGATGGTGATATGGAAGAACAAATAGCTCAGCTGGAAGAAGATACACTTGATATGAAAGAAGGCCAAGAAATCACTGAGGTAAAAAGGAATGAAATTCTAATAAGTGAAGAACTGCCAACAGATTTCTGGAGCATGGACTTTGATGGCACTGTGAGCAAGGAGGGAGTTGGGGCTGGAGTTTGGTTGCACCATAACAAATCAAGGTATTCAGAGAGTTGTTAGGACCCAGAAATGTCCCTTTTAGAGCACATATTTTTCCCATTCAACCTTCTCATTTCTAAGATAATGACTATTATAATGCGTACTAAGACCCTTTTTCCCAAGGTATGAACTATTCATATTACTTTTATATTTTCATTTACTTAACATGTGTAATTGGTAATGTTCACATATTTTACCCATGAAATGATTTAACTAATGATCAAAATGCTTAGAACAACCCACTTGGAGAAATTCGTTGTTGTTAAAACTATGCACCAATCTTGGAAGTTGTTACATGACTGCTACAATAGATGCCACCAATCCTGGAAGTTGTTACACGACTACTGCAACAGAAGCCCATCAATCCTGGAAGTTGTTATACGAATGTTACAACAAATGCCACCAGTCTTGATGTTATACGACTGCTACAACACCTGCAGATTACACCTACTGGTTCACGATGTTGATCAAGATTAGTTCTAGATATTGTATTAATGATATCAAATGAACAGCTTGAGAATCAGAGATTCTCAAGGCTGTTCTGATTATGTTTCAACTGAATGACTCTGACTTTAAATAGAAGATCTTTTGTGATCAGGGGGGTAGTTTTTTACTATGAGAAAGTGAAGTAACGCTTATTGTACACGAACATTTTGGTAATTGAATAAAGAATGGATTGAATTTATTTAGCGAACTGTAGCCTATTTCATTGAGTAGATTTAGTGAGAAGGAAAGGGCCCACCTTCCTCACTGATTCCCCTCTGTTTTGAATTCCAGATTAGTTGTTTTTATGAATGATTTATCTATTAAACATTTCTAGAATATAATTGTTGTTACAGTGTAGTTCCTTCCTATTATATGCGCATAAATTTGTCTCATGAGAATTAGAAGTCGATTGTTGAACAATGTTGGAGAAATGCTTTCCCTTTTTCTGCATTAGGTTAAAATCTTGTTTCCAAGTAAAAGAAATAAAAGTGTGAATTACTTTCTTGCAATAAGTAGATTTCCTTTTTGCAAAAGTATAGAAATTCTTCTTGCAAAAGTAAAATAGAAAGTTAGAATAGAGTAGGTAATCCAGGGTTCTTATACATTCATCAGTTTAGATTTCAATTACGATTTCAAATCTGTAGAACTCCAGTTGTATTAACACAACCGTGTTAGTGATAATTTTTATTTTCTTTTTAAAACTTCCCTACTACAATTACATTAGAATTTCTTCCATAATCTAGCATAGACTGTGCACGATTATCTTGAAATAATAGACTTCCCTTGGTTGACAATTTATATTGAACACTTTGATTTTCTATTCAATTAGACAATTAAAATGCCCAACATTTTGGCGTTGTTTCCAGGGAAGATAATTATAGATTTTTTCAAGCACATTAGTTTTCTTTCTTAGGAATGAATAGTTTGCATGAATCAAGAAATGAGAGAACAAATCCCCCAAAACACTAACCCTATAGGTACCATAGGATGTGGAGGAAGAAATCCTAACATAGTGGGAAGGTAAACCATTGTTGATGAGATTATAGACAGAGCAGATTCTTCATTGGGATCTATTTTTTTCCCTGTAAATCCTCCAAGAAGACATAATCCTCAGTCATCAGAACTACCCCTTCTCAAAACATCATTTTCATCAAGGGATGAAGCTGAAGCTGAAGTCGATGTTGAATATTTGTCAGTAACAAATCAACAAGCAACACTGGGGAACATTGAAGATCAAGGAAGTATAGCTTGGAACAAGGAAAATCTAGAAGAAGTTGTTTATCAGATAAATGGTCGGATAGTCACTAAAGAAGAGTGGGACGTTGTTCATCTTGAGTGGAGAGAAAGAGCACATATGGAAAATCAAGGGGATAATGAAGAAGATCTCCACCAAGAGAATCCACAGAACAACAAAGATCAGGAAAACAATGGAAATACTATCTCTACCCTGGTTTTTCCTATTTCTGATGTTCCCACACGAGGGATGGCTCCTATGAAAAACATACCTCTCTCATCTCTCCCAAATTTTCATGGATTATCTACTGAATATACAGATGATTTTTTGTTTGAATTTGGCATTTTGTGTAGAAGATATGACTACACTACCACTGCGCAGAAGCTTAAACTGTTTCCATCTACATTAAAGGGTAATGCGTTAAGATGGTTCATGAGCCTTGGAGGAGAAAAAATTTCAACATGGGTACAAATGAGGTAGGTTTTCCTGAACAAATACCAATACTACTACCGAACAAGGGAACAAAGAGAGGAACTGTTCAAGATGTCACAGAAGGAGTATGGGACCCTTGAAGACTTTGTGGAGTGACTCCAATATAATCTACAAAGGTATGGACATATGGATGTGAGTAAGGACATTCTGAAAACCATTTTGCTAAAAGGAGTTAGAGAAGATTGTTTAGATATGCTAAATATGCTTGGCAAGGGAGATATATCTAAGGAATCCTATGAGGACATTGTAGATTTTTGTAAAAGATGTTTTCGAGGATCTACAAGGAATAGGTCAGCTACCAAGGATACCACTTTTTCAAGGGTGCAGAAATCAACCAATGGAGGAGAAACAAGAGCAGAAATAGGTAATCTGTTAAAAATTTTCAAAACATAGATGATTAACTCTTTTGCTTCACAAATGGATACTTTGTAGGTCAAGAAAAAGCAAGCAGAATTAGAGCAATCATTGTGCATTTTTTGTCTGAAATGCAGAAAGAAACATCTACCAAGGGAGTGCCCACTGAACAATGTCCATGTATGCCTTATTTTTGAATTAGACCATGCTACTGACCAATGTCCCTCTCTACCAGGTGTTAAATCATCAATGAAGGAAACTAATGAGGAAGCAGAGGCTATCTATATAATAACACAAAGAAGACAATGGCAGCTAAGAGGTCAAGGTATGAACTCTCAATTCTCTCCTGCAACATTTAATTATTGGAACAATCAACTACCATATCGACAGACAAATTCCCCCCCTCCAAATTAGATGCCACCCTCTTATTAGGATCCCAATGCATGGTTACCTATGCCCCAACAACAAAATCACTATGGGCAATGGAACCCATACGAGAGAGGCCCTCAACAACAACTTAGTTATCAAAACCATCACCAACCAAACCCCTATCAACAACAGTTCCAACCCCCGTACCAGCAGCAATAGCTACAATTGCCTCCCAATGCCTCATCAAACAACCCTCCCTTATGACCTGAGATGCCTGTGCAACCTAATCCAAACCCCAATAATAAGGTCGTTTAGAACATAAACATACACAATGTGTCAGCCTTGTCTATTACTCCTATGCCTTGTGATGAAATAAAATTAAGATCAAGGAGAATAGTTGAACCAATAATTGAAGATGATCCATCTTCAGAATCAGATAAGGAATTAGGGGAGAAACCATCTTCTGATACAGAAGAAATTTACCAACCTATTATAGGATCATCAAAACCACCATTCCATGAAAGATTGAAAATTACCAAGCCTATGGAATTTCCATCTTTCAATCTCTTAGGAGAATTACAAAATCTGCACGTTAATATTCCACTATTACAAGCGATAAGGGATGTCCCTATTTATGCCAAGACTATGAGAGACCTCTGTATCAGAAGACCTGGATGAAAACCCAAGGATCCTCTCACAGTACATGTAGTGGGGGATTTGTCTAAGCTGATGTTAGACAAAATCCCACCTATTAAGTATGATGACCCAGGAAACCCTACAGTAACTGTCAAAATTGGACATACATCTATTCCTCATGTGCTAGTTGACATAGGGGTAGCGATTAACATCATGCCAATAGAAATTGCACAATTGTTGTAACTTAGAACACAAGTCTGACCTGCTCCTACTGTTCTAGAATTAGTTGATCGTTCTACTATCAAACCAGAAGGAGTAATTAATGATTTAGTTATTTCAGTGGATTCATGGGAGCATCCTGCTTATTTTGTCGTTTTGCAACCCAAAACCCATCTAGGGGGCCACCCTCTAATTCTGGTATGACCATGGTTAGCTACAGTCGATGCTTTCATTGGATGTAGATCCAGTTCCATGACCATGTCTGATGGTATTGGTTATGAAACAAAAGAACTTACCCTGTATCCTCATGATACACCCAACACAAAACTTGAAAATTTTGTATGGATGGACACTGAGGATGAAAGTGCTATGCCTGTGCTAACCATAGGAAAGGCCTTGAGTTTCAAAGACGAGATAGAGGATGAGTTAATCAACTAATTTATTTGTGACCCCTCTGCTATTACACAGAACACTCACCACCGATTGATTAGAGTCTTTGACCCTATTACCTAGGAAGAAATGAACTCGAAAATGTTCTCAGAAACCACTGATAAACAAATTGATTCAACTGTAACAATAGTCACTGTAACAACAAACGTTGTAACAGAATATGAAGAAACAACAACATCTGAATTATTTCCTAAAGTCAATTCTAAGAGCATCATTGTAGAAGTCGAATCTAGAAAAGCCTTTAACATCAATCCCGATCTATCCACTGCTGAAACTCGTTGATTGATGAAATTACTGATTGAACATAAAGAATCATTTGCATGGGATTACATGTATATGAAAGACATTCCCTCTGAACTATGCACCCACCATATATACATAAAGGAAGAACGATGACCCATTTGCCAACCGCAAAGGAGGATGAACCCAAACCTTAAAGAAATTGTTAAGGAAGAACTTCAAAAATTTCTTAATGCCAGATTCAACTATCCTATATCAGACAACGAGTGGGTATCATCGTTGGTTATTGTTCCTAAAAAGAATCGTAAGTGGAGAGTGTGTGTGGGCTATAGAGCCCTGAATAAGGCCATGCAGAAGGATCATTTCCCTCTGCCATTTATTGATCAGGTTTTAGACAACCTATCTAGGAAAACGTTTTTCTCTTTCCTAGATGGATTCAGTGGCTATAACTAGATAAAAATTTCCCCACAGGACCAAGATAAGACCACCTTTACCATCCCTTAGGGTACATTTTCCTAAAAGGTTATCCCATTTGTCTTGTGTAATGCACCAGCCACTTTCTAGAGAGATGTGATTGGTATTTTCTCTGATATGGTGAATGACTGTATGGAAATATTCATGGACGAGTTTACACATTATGGTAATGATTTTGAAGAAGATTTGTCTAATCTAAAAAAAGTGCTCAAAATATGTAGACAGTCTCATATTTCTTTAAGTACAGAAAAGTGCCATATGATGATGAGCGAAGGGGTAGTGTTGGGACACTTCATTTCTTATGCAGGGATTTAGGTAGATCCAGCCAAAATCCAGGTAATTTTGGACATTCCAACTCCATCAACTCAGAAAGAGGTAAGAAGTTTTTTAGGGCACGCTGGGTATTACAGGAGATTCATTAAAAAAAAATTTAAACTTTCCTCTCCATTGTTTTTTCTATTAATAAAAGATGTTGACTTTCATTGGACTAACAACTGTGAATTGTCTTTTTCAGATTTGAAACAAAAATCGTCCACAATTCCCATCTTGAGAGGGCCCAATTGGGCTCTGTATTCTCACATTTTTTCATCTTCCTCGGAAACTATAATTGGTGTAGTACTAGGGAAACAGGAGGACAAAGAACCCTATGTTATCTACTATATCAACAAGAACATGGCTCCTGCTGAGTTAAATTACACAGTTACTGAAAGAGAATTCTTGGCAGTAGTTTATGCAATCAATAAATCTAGGCATTATGTAACTGGTTATCCTACTTTTATTCATACTGATCATACAACCATTAAATATATAATGAATAAACCTATTACTAATGCCCGAGTAACAAGATGGTTGTTACTACTACAAGAATTTGACATCACTATAGTGGATAGACCAGGAAAAGAAATTGTGGTTGCTGATTTTCTCTCAAGATTACATATAAATGATGATAATTCACCTATATATGATTCCTTTCCTGATGAACATTTATTTGCAATATCTGCTCACTCACCTTGGTATGCAGACATTTCTAATTATTTGGTTGCAGGGAAGGTACCTCCACATCTATCTCCTCGAGAAAGAAGGAAGATTATTCAAAAGAGTGCTTGGTATAGTTGGATAGGAGGATACCTTTTCTACACAGGCCTGGACCAAGAAATTAGGAGATGTGTGAGGGATGATGAAGTTTATTATCTGTTGAAATCTTGCCATGATGGCCCTTGTGGGGGTCATTTTTCTGATAAAAGGACTAGGCATAAAATTTTAAGGATGGGCTATTTTTGGCCCATCATGTTTCAAGATGCCAAGAAATATGTCAAAGCTTATGAAAGTTGCCAACTCATGGGCTAGCCAACTCATAGGGATGAGATGCCTCTCCAGCCTCAGGTAGTGTTAGAGTCTTTTGAGAGATGGGCCATGGATTTTGTAGGGCCCATTAACCCACCTTCCAATCAGAAAGTCTATATATTGGTCTGTACAGATTACATGACCAAGTGGGTGGAGGAAAAAGAACTCATCAGAGCCTCAAAAGAAGTTGTCTTAGCATTTGTGTTTGAAGATATATTTGTTAGATTTGGCGTTCCCAGAGAATTGGTAATTGATGGAGGACCCCATTTCACATCTTATAAATTTAAATCTCTACTCAGTAAATATCATGTTTTACGTAGAACAACTTATCCATACCATCCACAAGGCAATGGGCAGGTGGAAAGTGTTATCTCTCCAAGAAACTCTTTAGGGTTGTAGGCTAAATATGCTTGGTAACTTAAGAATATGATAATTAGGTATGCTTGGATCAATGGGATAACTTAATGGATAATGAAAAGGAGATCTTATCATGCATTCGAATAAGACAATGCTTTTAGAAATCAATAATCAGACAAAGTAATTGGAACAGGGTATGAAGAATACTAGTCTAGATAACCAAATACAACAATGTGCAGGGTCATACAAGATAGAAAGAAGTCCTTTAATTCAAGTTCATGAGATTAATAAGAAGATAACAGTTCTTAGAAGCTTAGCTAAACTGAAGTAAAGTATAGAATAATGATGTACATGAACAAATCTGACATTGAAAGCAAAAGAAGACTGTGATTCTATTATCAAGATAAGATTCTAACACAGTAGTAAAAAATGTATCCAAGATTGAACCCTTAGTTCCTCTCATATATTCAACTTTATAGCTTTACAATAAAAGTTCAGATCCTAGAAGAATGTATCAGATATGCTAAAATAGAAAGTCAAAACAATTTTACAAAAAGAGAGGAAGAGATCCTCAAAATGAGGTCAATTCCTCATTCTATGGTCTTCAGATCATGTAGAACCTTTGTGCCATGCAGATAAGCCTTCCAAGGCTGTTTGATATCTCTTGAGGAAGATGAAATTCAAATTTTCCAAGTTTAGAAATAAACCCTAATTCATTGCCCCCAAAATAGGTGCCAAATCAACTTGAACACCTCCTCTAACTCATTTGCATCAAAAGTGGATTTTAGATTGGACATTATAATTCACTATCTATCTTTAGAAAGTTTTTTCAAGAGATTTGGCTGAGTAAAACTTTGATCTGGGCAAAAATACAACTTCTCTGCCCTGTCTGTGGTTTCACCATCTCTTCCGCCTTAGAATTTGCTAATTAGCTGATGAAAGCTCTTCTTTTCAACAACTAATTGGTTATAACTGCACCTCCTATTGCAGTGAAAGTTCTCTTTTATCTTTGAGAAGAAAATTATGTAGAGTAGTAATGATCCTGCATAGAGTGTTAGATTATTCAACAGCTGCATAATAAAGTGTTGTCGACATTTGATGTTTGAACCTCAGGTGACTTGCAATGCTTGATTCAAGAATCGATGTGCTAAGCAAGCCAGAAAAAAATAAATTAGAGATATTGAAATAATTTAAGCAATCACACCACAGGTGTAGAGCATACAAAAGGAAATCCAAATGCATAACTGTTGTTAACTATGGATAGAATTTGATAGCAGTGCAAGAAAGATATTCTTGCTAGGGCATATGGGTATTCCTATCATTATCTTGATCAACTTATTTGATCATTTCCTCAAGCTCAACAATACCAAATCCATGGCAGATTTGTTGAAGCTCATCCAAAGTAATTTTCCTGCTTCCATCATTGTCAAAATAAAAAAAGACAAAAAGAGATGCTCCTCACATTCCATCTTGTTTAAATGCAATGTAGTTGTAATGAACCTCCATAAGTCTTCAAATTTCTAATTCCATAAGACTAGCACCCACTCTGTAGTTTTTTTGAAATCATCATCTCGAATGTGCTTCAACATAATCATGTCCATTTCTTCTATCAAATGAAAGTTATAGATCTAAAAAGTCTATCCTTGACCTGTATAGAAGATTATTGTAGATCTAATGACAAGTTCGCTGGTATTTTATTGTCATAATTTCCTCCTAATGTAACAGAGGCAAAGAGAAACCTGATTTTGTAGTTATCAATACCCATCAAAATATGCAAATAATGGAACAACAATTCATGTATTTGTAATACATGATTCTCCATTTCTGAAAATGTATTATATGATAATCTAAATCATATAAACATTGCGAACTGAGAAAACCATCGAAACAGGGCCATACTAGCACTTGGGTTTGGATAAAGCGTTCAATGACAGAAATGAAGTGGAAATCTGGTTGTTTGCGCTTGATGAATGTTTTGACATGTAACTGAGTTGAGGTTTGACTCATGGCTTGTGCCTGTGACTTGAAAAAATTAACACCCTTTGTACATGGACAGGACGAAATATCTAGATAAACATAGATACCCTGCAATCTTGGCCTAATATACCTCCAATTATGTGAGCAAATGATACCCAAATCAACATCTGTAGTCACTTGACACTTCAAGTCTTCAATCGGACACCTGACATTCTGTTCCAAACGACATTTGACGAATGCATTCTCTTTATGACATGCACCTAATGCGATGGAGATCTTTGCTTTGTCTGATATATGTGCATTTCTATGACCTGTCAAATGTCCCAGAATGTGAGTTATCTCCCATCATAGGGCATGTGCGCTTGTATTTGTCAAACCTCTACATGATACACTTGCAACATTTGACAACTGACACTTGTAACCAATTGAACACCTACACATAGAGTTAGGATCGGAAGATTAACACCTATGAGTTTAAACTTATTAGCTAGGCGTGAGACACCCCAATCTCTGCAAACAATTGGATGTCGAAATCTTCTCCTAAGAGTATGATCTTGTGGCACTAGCACTCAGGCCCTAGTGACATGTGGTTTTATGAATAAAATACGAGTTAACTTCATAGCTTTGCCTCAACTTATTGTTTGGTTCATGTATGACTTGTGGCTCCTCTAAAAACTTTTTGCAGTAGAGCCCTAAAACCTGAAAGACCTGTAGAATTAACATGACTAGAATGACTTGTGGATTGTGGTTTGAATTTGAATAAATTTAGGACACTTAAAGCAAAGACCATATTTTGGTTAAAATAACAAAATAACAATATATATTTTTTATTGCAAATCTAAGAGGCATAAAACTAGGGTTTTAGGCTCTAATAACAGGGCTTTGGGAATGCAGATCAAAAGGCAGAGTCATAGGAGTCTTTGGAAAAAATAAATCAATGGGAGCTTCTCAAAAATATCTGGAAATAGTTGGAGATCGTGACACTGGTCAAAAATGGAAAATCTAGCCTAAATTGGATGAAAGAGCTAAAATTTACCAGTACATTTTGAGCGCTAAAATTTGGCTCCAACTGGGATGGAGACCTCCCCATGAGGTTTCCAGGAACCTATTAGTTCCAATTGCCTTTACCATTGGGCATGGAGTCATCTGGCATTTACCATTGGCATGGAGTCATTTGGCATGTGCACCTGCTCCTCAACAATCCTGCAACCTGCCTGTAGGTTGCCTGTAGCCTGCCTGTAGCCTGCCCTGCTTATTTATGAACTCACCAACTGAAAAATATCTAGCTTCTTGTATGGCGAGCTTATTCTTCTTCCTACTCCTACACTAATTAGTAGAGGCAGATTGATCAAGTAGAACTAAATTTCCAATGCAGCCAAGAAAGTAATGGACTTACTAATATCATGTTTGATCTTTTCCCAAAAGATAAAAGAAATCATAGATTGTGGCAATGCAATTTGAAAAGATGACAAGACCAACCTTCATCTAACAGAAATATTTTTGGATTTATGCTGCTCATAGACTCCAAATAGTCATCAAAAGGATCACCAAATTCACAAAGAAATACCTCTTCAGACCGCTGATCCAACTGTAAATTGAAATGATGTTGAAAGCTGCCTTTACTAATCTCACTGTTGAATGTAGGCTACTCTAGATCTATTGGAGAAACATATAGGATGGATTGTGTTGGTCACTATAATTGCTTATTAATTAAACAATCAAGTGTTACATAAATTGTCAACCCAAGGAAGTCTGTTTATTTCAAAGGCAATCACACACTATATATGCTCAATCTCAAAAGCAATCTAGAATTGTAGTACACTAATCACACATTGCTTTGAACAGACTGAAATTCTACTTTAAATTATAGTAAAAGCAATCTATCTATTGCAAAGTTTTAAGATTCAAAAGGAAATAACTATCAAAAGAATTCTGGATTACATTAAGAAATAACAACCTAGGGAAAAGGAACTTTTTAGCACATTGCAAAGAAGTCTAACTTTTATATAATAGAGAACAGGACCCTATTCCCCAAAGAATGAATCTTCAACACCTGTCTCTGACTATCACACCTTCATAAACTCATCAAACAAGATCACCAATTACTGAAGATTAACTATCCTGTAGCAGAGAACATGACCCTATTCCCCAAGCAGGAATCTTCAGCACCTGTCTCTGATTATCACACTTTCATAAACTCGGAATTACCAATCAAAATGATTAACAATTACCTAGGAATGAATTGTATGAAAACAATGTAACAATTAGTGGAAACAGATTTTCAGCAAAACAAAGTTTTAACAAGGTATGAATAAAAACAATACTAACACACTACAGAAACTAATGGGTGAATCTTGTGAGGAAGGTGGGCCCTTTCCTTCTCACAAGATCCCCCAGAAATGAAAGAAACTAAGGAAAAATGCTCAAAATGATTTTTTATTCATCTATCAAATGTGTCAAGTTACAATATCCAGCATGAACACGCTCCTTCTCTCTGATTCATCTCTGACTAAGCCTCTCGTGATCCCCCTCTAATGCCAATTTCTCCCTATTTAAAGAGGAGAATCCTCTTAATGCAATTGATCATAAAATTACATCTGTACATACAAATCCTATTCTTAGGCTGATCTAATCTTCTATGCTAGAATAGAATATTCTAATCTCCTATAGCAAAATGTTGTTAGAGTAGTTGGAATGATTGTGGCTTGAGGTGCAGCTGTTGTGGCTGGTGTAACAACTTCTTTATTTATCTTCTTGTTACTGCTATTTGTATACTGCTTCATCATTGAAAATCGTGGACTATTTCAGCAACGGGATTTGCATTATGTTTGACTGTTTCAGCAATGATGTTTGGTGCTGGCTTAAGGTACGGCTGTTGCGGCCAATGTAACAACTCCTTCTTGTTACTGTTGTGTGAAATGTTATTTCAGCATTGCAAATCACAGACTGTTTCAACAATGGGATTTGTGTGTTGTTTGATTGTTTCAACAATGGATCTTCAAGTAGCAACAATGTATAATCTATAGTTCAAATTGTTTCAACAACTATATATTTCTGATCGATGGCTAAGTAAGAGAGTAATGTAAAATTACATGTAAAACAAATTAAACATATAGCAAAGAGAAGAAACGTTATATACCTTTGGAAAAATAGGTTAAGGTGATAATGTAGGCTTATATGTGAGTGGGAAAAGGATGTAATGATAGCAAAAAGTATGAACAAAAGGGTACATTATAGGGTCCTAACATCCCCCCCAACTAAAAAGGTTGCATGTCCTCAGGCAACTTCAATCTGAATCAGAATCCGAATACCGACTCTGGGTGTGCAAATTGCTTAAGCAGTAGTTGTGGAAAGTGTTGTCTATTGGAGATCTGAATCCTTGAACATGTTGTAGCCTTTGCCAAGATGTTGTTTCAACCTTCTTGGGCAACTTATGATGAACTTGAAATTTCTCTGCTGGAATCCACAGAATAGGAAAATGGAACTGATAACCTATCCAATTTTCAGCACATTGCTGGACACATTTGATGTAACTTGGTACCTGGGAGATTGTTGTCTCAAGATTGGGAAGACTAAAGGGATTGTGTTCCTACCTTTTCTCATAAGATTATTGCTAGAACATGTTATTTGCTTCTAGGGTAGCAGTCTCTATGGATTTAATAAACTGTTGGCATTCCTGAAGTACTGTTGCATGTAGTTGTCTTATGTATTGAGTCATCCCTGGTTTCTTCAAAAATTTGTAATATTCTGCAACAAAGGTAGCAACATTCTGTGGTTCTGGCTAAATCTAGAGGAGACGATTATCTTCATTATGCTTGGCAGCTATAAAGTCATTCTGCCATGTAATCTGATTGGTAAGGAAGGAGATTAGTGCCCGAATCTAAATATCACCAACAAGAGGGTTGAGATTAAGTTGTCTATTCTCAGGAATAGCTTCATTATCAAGATATACCTCACATAATAGATGTTGATCAATAGTAGACGCTTCTGCAAAGTTTTTAACAAAATCTTCTGGTTTTAGCACTGCATAGGGTCTTCCTTCTTTGATTGATTTGATTTGAAAAAATGTCAGTCGTTCTATAAGGAAAAGAGAGTAATTTGAGGATGGTTTCCTAACAGCCAACAACTTTTGTACCAAATCAAACATCAGGAGCAATTTTCCTTTTAAGTCTTCAATATGCTTCTTATGGGCACGAGATTCTTGGTGTGTTTTCTCCAAAGCTTCCCAATTTGAATAGATGTGGTTGAACCAAAATAGTTTGTGCTCCTGCAGACTTTTGTCCTGTATAATAGCAGACTCCTTTTTCCATTTGTCCATTATTGCCAGCTCGTTCCATGGTTGAGTTTTTGTTTCAGCATCACAAGTGGTAGGCTGAGGTAGGGTTTGAGTGGCTTGTTCCACAAGAGTAGGGGTATTGGTTTTGCTAGGAGGGGCAGCTTCATCAATAGGTAGAGTTTGTGTTTCAGCATCGTCAGTGGTAGGCCATGGTAGAGTCTGAGTGGATTGTTCCACAAAAGTAAGGGTAGATTCATCAATAGGCAGTGTTTGTATAGCGTTACTAATAAAAGTGGGACTTCAGATGTAGCAGTTGTTGTAGGCCAGGGTTCATTTTGAATTTTGGAAGGTCCTACTAGTTCTTGTGCAATAATAGTGTGTTCTTCTTCTTTGATTGCAAAAGTTGTAGGTGTAGGGGAAGCTCCAGGCATTGGAATTTGAACTATTTTGTAACCTGCTTGATAATAAATGTCCCCACATTGACTACACATATACTCTCTACATTGTTCATTTTTTGTGTTTTCCTCTATCATGTCTACTATGCGAGCTAAGGTATACAGTTTAAGTTCCCTGTCATAGGCTTCCTTCACCGTTACCAGCTTTTGCTTGTAGGCTTCCAGTTCTGATCTTAGAAACTCATTCTCTTGTAAGAGAGAAGCCATTATTGGTTCTGATTGTTGATCTGTCATTTGTATATCAAGAGGGGTGACTGGTTTTTATGTAGTGGTCACGACCTCGGTAGCTGGTTCTTGTGGAGAAACTACAAATTTAGGAGTTGAGTCTTGTGTTTCAGCCACTTGATGCAAGGTAAATAATGTTGCCACACCCTGGGCATGTGATTCTTGAATTTCTGGAATAATGTCAATAGCTCGTTCTTGTGTTTCAGCTACTGAATGAGTAGTTGGTTCTTGTGTAATAGCTACTTGATGTAAAAAAAATGATGTCGCAGTATCTTGTGCTTCTGAATCTTGTGTTTCAGTGCCCGGGGGTTGAACAGGTAAAAATTTTGAGGTTTGGGAGGGTGGAGGTGTATGAGTTTTTAACAAAATGGGTTGGGGGTTTAGGGAAATGGTAGTAGTGGTTTCTCTTGTTGAATCCCTCGTTTTCTTTTTTGGTAAAAAGGAAGGAAAAGTAGGAAATTGCTTCTTTCTTTTGTGTGTGGGTTTTTCCTCAGTGACGGGGCAGGGAGGGTTATCAGGTTTTTCTTCTTTAGAATCATCGTTGAGGATGTGAACAGTAGGGGTAGATGATTCTGGTAAGTTATGGGGTGGACATGGTATGGTAGAAGGGTTAATTGAATCAATTGGATCTGTAGGCGGATTGATAGGTATTTCTGGAGGATCAGGAAGGTGTTGTGGTTGTTCTTCATGAGGTTTTTTAGGATGTTCAACAACTTCCTAAGGGTTTATGGGTGGATTTTTTAGGGGAAGGTTTTGTTGGGAAAAACCCTTTTGGATGAGTAGTTGAACGAGACGGTGATGGGTGAGGGAAAGGGTGGGATTTTTAGCCTGTTTACAATAATGCGACATGTTTCTAAGACATCCGAGTAGATAGTAAGGAATATTGACCAGTCTAGCATGTCGTAAATGAGATAGCAAGACAAAACCGTACTGGTAAACTATCTGGTATCAGCCTTTGCAGGTGAGATAGTGCTTGACAAACTCTGTAACTTTCAGCCAAGGATGCGGAAACGAGTTAAGTTGAACACCCCGGCCTTTAGGTTCAAATTGTTCTCCTGGCAAGAGAAAATCCTGTTGGGCATTAAGGATAATGTGTTTGTGGCTGAACCAGCGAATGCCAGTTATGGGAAGACATGAAACCTGTGCTATATCATCCTCTGTGACTAGAATCTTAACCCCTTGAGCAATAGAATGGTCTTGTTGAAGATTCTGAGCAAATTGAAGAACCTGTTGTAGATCAAATCCCTGGAGCCTCTGAAAATAACCCAGCCAGCCTGCCTACAGAAAAAGTTGGTAGAATTCTGGATACAATTCTAGCAAGGCTATCATGGCGGGTTCGTATTGTATGACAGGGCCTCCCATAGCTAACAACTCAATAAAATGCACAATCAGAGAGTCAAGTAACTGCTTCTGAACAGAGTATGTTTTGTGGATGAAGGCATGC
>SNQJ01S0010345.1:86984-99787 GCA_010110895.2 Picea sitchensis | reverse complement strand
TGAGAATGGCTTCTATTACTTTGTTTGTGCTTTCCACCTGTCCATTGGCTTGGGGGTGGTATGGTGTAGTCATTCTATGATGAATATGATATTTTTGAAGGGTGGCTTTAAAACCATGAGAAGTGAAAGGAGGTCCTCCATCTATGACTAATTCTCTAGGCACTCCAAATCTAATAAAGATATCTTGAAATAAAAAATCTAGAATTGCTTCTTTAGTAGCTCTATGGAGTGCTTTAGCTTCCACCCATTTGGTCATGTAATCTGTGTAGACCACTATATAAAAAAATTATTGGATGGAAGGTTAATGGGTCCTACAAAGTCTAAATCCCATCTTTCAAATGGTTCAAGTACTACCTGGGGATTTAATGACATTTCATCTCTATGATTAGGTTGACCCATTCTTTGACAGCTATCACAGGCCTGAAGATACTTCTTTGCATCTTTAAAAAGTGAGGACCAATAATAACTCATCCTGAGAATTTTATGTGTTGTTCTCTTATCAACAAAATGCCCACCACAAGGGCCATCATGACAAGCTTTTAGTAAATCATAAATCTCATCTTCTCTAATGCATTTTCAGATTTCTTGATCAAGTCCTGTGTGGAAAAGACACCCACTTATCCAGCTATACCGAGCACTTTGTTGAATGATTCTTCTTTTCTCACGGTGGGATAGGTGTGGTGGTAACTTCCCTGCAACCAAGTAGCTAGTGATGTCTGCATACCATGGTGAGTGAGAAGACACTGCAAATAGATATTCACTAGGAAAGGAATTGTCTACTAGAGTATTATCATTAGGTGTTAACCGAGAAAGGAAATCAACAACTACATTTTCTTTTCCTAGTCTATCTACAATTGTAATATCAAATTCTTGTAATAATAGTAACCATTTGGTGACTCAAGCATTTGTGATAGGTTTTTTCATTAGATATTTGATAGCTGAGTGATAATTATGGACAAAAGTAGAATAGCCAGTGATGTAATGTCGAAATTTAGTAATAGCATAGATAACTGCTAAAAATTCATTTTCGGTAACTGTATAATTAAGTTCAGTAGGAGTCATATTCTTGTTAATGAAGTAAATAGCATAAGGGAGATGATTTTCTTCTTGTCCCAAGACAACTCCTATTGCAGTATCTGAAGCATCAGAGGATATATGAAAGGGGAGTGTCCAATCAGGTCCTCTTAGAATAGGAGTTGTAGATAACTGATGTTTGAGTGTATCAAATGCTTCCTGGCAAAGATTAGTCTACTTGAATTCAACATTTTTCATAAGCAACACAAACAGACGAGAAGCTATTTTGGAATTTTTTTTGATAAATCTTCTATAGTATTCAGCATGTCCTAGGAAACTTCTCACATCTGTTTGGGTTTTGGGAATAGGAAGATCTTTAATGACTTGTATCTTGGATGGATCCACCTGAATTCCTTGAGATAAAATAAAATGTCCAAGTACTACTCCTTTGCTCATCATCATATGACATTTTTCTGTGCTTAAGGAGAGGTGGGCTTGTATACATCGTTTAAGTACTTTCTCAAGGTTTTGTAGTGCCTCCTCAAAAGAGACACCATAAGGGGTAAAATAATCCATAAAGATTTCCATAAAGTCATTAATCATATCAGAAAATATTCCTATAACTCCTCTTTGAAAGGTTGTTGGTGAATTACATAGTCCAAATGGGAGGACTCTATAAGAGAAAGTTCCCCATGGGCTAGTGAAAGTGGTCTTATCTTGGTCTTGGGGTGAAATTTTGATCTGGTTATACCCATTGAAACCATCTAAGAAAGAGAAGAATTTCTTCCCTAACAAACTATCTAACACCTGATCAATGAATGGTAATGAAAAGTGATCTTTTTGAGTGGCTTTATTTAATGCTCTATAAACTACACACACTCTCCATTTCCTCATTTTTCTTAGGAACTATTACCAATGGGGAAACCAATTCACTGTCTCATATAGGATATATAAACCCTGCATTAAGCAATTTTTGAAGTTCCTCCTTAAGAATTTCTCTTAAATTAGGGTTCATTCGTCGTTGAGATTGGCAGATCGGTCGACAATCTTCCTTGATATAGATACAATGAGTACATAGTTCAGGAGAGATTCCCTTCATATCTGTATAGTACCATGTGAATGCTTCCTTATGTTCAAGAAGTAACTTCGTTAATTGTTGTGTTTCAGCAACTGTCAGGTTGGGGTTTATGTTCAGTGTTTTGCCAGGTTCAATTTCTACTGGTATACTTTTAGAAGAGATGGTGGCTGATGTTTGAGGTGGGTCTTCAGAGTTAAGGTTTTCTTGGGTATCTAAATCCAAAAGTGCAACTAGTTGGTTATGTGTTTCTAGAGTCACAGAGGAAGGTTCACAAATAAAATTATTAATTACTTCATCCTCAGTGGCATCTTTAAGGCTTAAGGCTTGTCCGATGGTCAAGATAGGTTGAGTAGTTAGATTATCAAAGTCCACCCATAAGGAATTGTCATTATTAATCAAGGGTGTAGTGTGAGGGTAGAGAGTAAGCTATTTGGTCTCATATCCATTGGAAATTGTCATTGAACCAGATCTACAGTTGATAAAGGCATCTTCTATGACTAGCCAAGGTCTGCCCAAAATTAGAGGGTGGCTCCCCAACTTTGTTTTAGGTTGTAATACCACAAAGTTAGCTGGATAATTCTAGGACTCAACTGAGATAATTAGGTATTCAATGACTCCTTCTGGTTTGATTGTAGAGTGGTCAACTAACTCTAGAATGGTTGAGGTGTCTCTAATTTCATCATTTAGTTGTAACAATTATGAAGTTTCAAGAGTCATGATATTGATAGCAGCGCCTAAGTATACCAAAACTCGAGGAATTATTGTTTTTCCAATTTGCACTGTGACGGTAGGGTGGATAGGATCACCATATTTAACTGGAGGAGCTTTCCCCAACATTAGTGCAGACAAATCACCCATGACATGGACTGTGAGGGGATCTTTAGTTTTCCTACCAGGTTTCTTAACACAAATGTATCACATAGTTCTGGCATAAATTGGTACATCTCTTAGTGCTTGTAATAGTGGAATTTTGACATAAAGATTTTCTAATTCCCCTAGAAGATTGAAAGTAGGTGGCTTAGGTGTCTTAGTCAAAGCTAAACGCTCAGGGAATGGTGGTTTTGATGTTTTAGCAATAGTGTTGGGGGACGATTGTACCTCTTCAGGTACTTCGTGCTTTTTTATTTCTTCTTTATTGGAATCAGAAGGGGTAACATCATCAATGATAGGTTCTACTATTTTCCCAGATCATAAATGAATATCATTGCATTGTGCAGGGAAAAGAGAAAGTATAGGCTAGTTTTGAATATCAATGCACTGCAAAGCCTTATTATTGGGGTTAGGGTTAGGTTGTACAGGTTGTTGGGGCCTCAACATTTGATTGTTCAACAGAATACTTGATGGTAAAGAGAGTGGTTGCTGAAATTGAAGTTGAGACAATTGATTTGGGAACGGGGGTTGTTGACCTCTCCAATTTGGATTCCATTGGTTAAGGTAAGAGTGTTGTTGTGGAGGACAAGGAGTCCACATTGCTGGGTCTATAAGGGGAGGGTTTGTTTGTTGCATGGGTGGGTAATTCATTTGATTGAGGGGTGGGTATTGCATTTGATTAAAGGGAGGGTAATTTGCTTGATTAAAAGAAGGATAGTTATTCCAACAATTAGAAGATGTATATGGCATATTAGGATTCATACCTTGTCCCCATGACTGCCATTGCCTTCTCTATGTCAATAGATAGATGGCTTCAGCTTCTTCATCAGTTGGTTGTAATGCTGCTTTGATTCCTGGTAAAGAAGAGCATTCTTGAGTTTCATGATCCTTATCACAAATTGTGAAAATTGGTTTTTTGTCCAATGGGCATTCTCTTCGTGGGTGCTTATCTCTGCATTTGGAACAAAATATGGATAGAGCTGCTTCTGCTTCGGCTTGATTCTTTTGAATCTGCAAGGTATCAATTTGTGAAGAGAAAGAACTTAACATTTCAGTTTTAAAACCCTCAAGTAAATTACCTATTTCGTCTCTTTTTACTCCTCCACTGGCTGATTTTTGAACTCTTGAAAATGTGGTATCCCTGTTGTTTGATCTATTCCTTGCAGCTCCTCTTGAACATATTTTACAGAGGTTGACAATTTCATCATATGATTCTTTAGATATGTCCCCTTTACCAAGCATATTCATCATATCTAGACAGTCATCCCTTACTCCTTTTAATAATATTGTTTTAAGAATATCTTTACTTACATCGGGGTGATTGGATCTTTGTAGATTATATTGTAGCCTTTCCAAAAATTCCTCCAAAATTTCATCCTCTTTCTATATCATCTTGAATAGTTCCTCTCTTTTTTCTCTTGTTCGACAATAATCTTGATATTTGAGTAGAAATGTTTGTTTCATCTTATCCCATGTTGTGATTACATGACCTCCAAGACTCATGAACCATCTTAATGCATTTCCCTTTAATGTTGCTGGGAATACCTTTAATTTTTTAGCATTGGAAATGTAATCATAACTTCTGCATAATATGTCAAACTCGAAAAGGAATTCATCAGGATATTCAGAAGATAAACCATGAAAGTTAGGTAAAGCTGAAAGTGGGATATTCTTCATGGGAGCTACTCCTCTAGGGAGATCACCAATAGGAAATCCTAAGGTAGAATTTTTTTTTTCATCATTTACCTCTACTTCAAGACTTGCCTGTTCTTCATGGTGCAGTTCTTCATTATACTCATCCATGGTTTCTTCTATTTGTTCCCCTGTTGTACTTGCCTGATCCTCAATGTTTTCTGCTGGTTTCTCAACTATCTCAGGGCTCCAAATCTCTTTTCCCCTTTCAAAGTTCGCTTGAAAGGAAGGTTGAGGCTTTATTTTTTGAGAGTTTGGTGGTTGAAGAACAACAGATTCAGATTTCGATATAATCTGGTCGATGAAGGTCTTTCTTCCTCCTCTTCCTCTGCCCCTTCCACCTGTAGGGTCAGTTTCCTTGGGGGGTTTGTGTCCTCTCAAGCAATTTTTATATCTGAAATAAAAACATAAATGCTTTTGAAATCTATAATAGCCTTCCCCAGGAATGACGCAAAAATGTTGGTCACTATAATTGCTTATTAATTAAACAATCAAGTGTTACATAAATTGTCAACCCGGGGAAGTCTGTTTATTTCAAAGGCAATCACACACTGCATATGGTCAATCTCAAAGCCAATCTAGAATTGTAGTACACTAATCACACCTTGCTTTGAATAGACTGAAATTCTATTTTAAATTATAGTAAAAGCAATCTATCTATTGTAGAGTTTTAAGATTCAAAAGGAAATAACTATCAGAAGAATCCTGGATTACATTAAGAAATAACAACCTAGGGAAAATGAACTTTTCAGCTCACTGCAAAGAAGACTAACTTTTATATAACACAGAATTGGACCCTATTCCCCAAAGAAGGAATCTTCAGCACCTGTCTCTGACTATCATACCTTCATAAACTCATCAAACAGAATCACCAATTACCGAAGATTAAATATCATGTAGTAGAGAACAAGACCCTATTCCCCAAGTAGGAATCTTCAACACCTGTCTCTTATTATCACACTTTCATAAACTCGGAATTACCAATCAAAATGATTAACAATTACCTAGGAATGAATTGTATGAAAACAATGTAACAATCAGTGGAAACAGAGTTTCAGCAAAACAAAATTTTAACAAGGTATGAATAAAAACAATACTAACACACTACAGAAACTAATGGGTGAATCTTGTGAGGAAGGTGGGCCCTTTCCTTCTCACAAGATCCCCAAAAAATGAAAGAAACTAAGGAAAAATGCTCAGAATGATTTTTTATTCATCTATCAAATGTGTCAAGTTACAATATCCAGCGTGAACAGGCTCCTTCTCTTTGATTTCTCTCCGGATAAGCCTCTCGTGATCCCCCTCTAATGCTGATTTCTCCCTATTTAAAGAGGAGAATCCTCTTAATACAATTGATCATAAAATTACATGTGTACATACAAATCCTATTCTTAGTCTGATCTAATCTTCTATGCTAGAATAGGATATTCTAATCTCCTGTAGCAAAATGTTGTTATAGTAGTTGGAATGATGCTAGATTGAGGTGCAGCTATTGCGGCCGGTGTAACAACTTCTTTATTTATCTTCTTGTTACTACTATTTGTATACTATTTCAGCATCGTAAATTCTAGACTATTTCAACAATAGGATTTGCATTCTGTTTGACTATTTCAGCAACGTGGTCTCAAGCAGCAGCGATGGTTGGTGATGGCCTAAGGTACGGCTGTTGTGGCCAGTGTAACAACTCCTTCTTGTTACTAGTGTGTGAAATGTTGTTTCAGCATCGCAAATCACAGACTGTTTCAGCAATGGGATTTGCGTGCTGTTTGACAACAATGGGTCTTCAAGCAACAACAGTGTATAATCTGTAGTTCAAACTGTTTCAGCAACTATATATTTATGATCGATGGCTAAGTATGAGAGTAATGTAAAATTACATGTAAAACAAATTAAACATATAGCAAAGAGAAGAAACGTTATATACCTTTGGAAAAATAAGTTAAGGTGATAATGTAGGCTTAAATGTGAGTGAGAAAAGGATGTAATGATAGAAAAAAGTATGAACAAAAAGGTACATTATAGGGTCCTAACAGTCTGTTGATCTGGACTTTTCATCTCTTCACCTTCTTCATATATTCTGCAATCTACCTTTATCTGCAAGTTTGGAAAATGTGGGTTGTCCTCAACATATATTGCAAATGCAATACTTTCACTTACTGATAGGTCAATCTGTTCATCACCTTTCAAGTCTTCATGTCTTCTACAATTTCCCTAGGTCTGCAATTCTGAAAGCCGAGGGATGCTCATAGTATTTTCCACATATATGAAATATGTTGATCTATTACTTTCTCCTACCGACTCAGATTCATTTCTTTTTCCTGCTGATATATGCATTGGTTCTTTGACATCAATACATCCAAAAGAGACATGTTGATGTTGATCAATATTTAAAACAACAGACACATCTGATATGATGTCAAATATGCCACTATTATCCTTCAACACCTCTTGACCTACATGGTAAATGTCTTCTTCAACAATGAAATCTTTATCACAAACTTGATCTTTGTGACAAGAAAAAACTTTATGAAATGAAGAAAACTCTTCACAACATCCTTCAAAATGATATTCAACTAGAAAATAATCTTTACAAAAGGAATTGAAGGTTGAATGGAAATCTGTCAAAGAACTAACAGTTGCATTTGGAAGAGACCGTGGTGCAGACCCCCGAACCCTCAGGCCGAGATCCACGCAGGATCATTCTCAATCTACCCCCTTGAGTCGAATTGACTCTTTGATTCCCCACAGAGAATCCCACACACACACAATGGTGTTTTTCCATAGGTCCTTCTCCTCCAAACCGCCTCCAAGATATGACCGCGACCTTTTCCAAAAAAAAGAGGATTTCGGGTTTCGCAATTTCACGAACCTGGATGTCGAATTCCTTGGCTTCTCGATCCTCAAAAAATACCAAAATGCCGAAATGCTGAAATTCCACTTTTCCCCGTAACCACACACCTCTTTGGGAACTTTGGGGTTTCCAATGCCAAAATGCCCCAGTTCCTTGTCTTCAGGATTCCCGAAATCTCGATCCCCGGTATGACGAAATTTGACCTTGTCTTCGTGACCCGACAATACTCCTCCTATGCTTTCAGGAATTTTCATTTCGAAACCTCGCAAATCCTAGCGCAAAAATTCTTTGTCCTCTTGTACTTCCGATATCTGAAATACCGAAATGCCCTTTCAGGGATTTTCTCGAAACGTCACTTGTATGCACCTTTTCGGGACTTCGAGATTCGTGATTTTGTGAATCCTCCACGACAAATTTTGCTCCTTCGACCTCCCGATATCTGAAATATCGATATGCCAAAATGATGAAATTTCTGCTCCAAAGGCAAGTTGCTTTTCGCAACTTCGGGGTTTTCACAGTGAAGTGCCCTGGTCTCTTGTCAATGGGAATGTTGAAACCCCAATCCCCGAAGTGCCAAAATGCCACTTCAAGGATATTTGGAGTTTTGTAACTTCAGGTTTTTCAATGCAAAGGCCCTTGTCTCCTTGTCATCAGAATTTTTGGTATTTCGAATCCCGAATTACCGAAATGCTGAAATTCCACCATTCAACTTCACAGTGATAATTTCTTTTGCATTTCAAGAGTTAGAGTGACCAAGGATTTTGACTCACACTCTGGACTTAGAAACTCTGATTTGCCGAAATGATCCTGATGGCTCCACTATCATGATCAATGGTCCATGTTGAGTCTTACCTCCTGAAGGGTGGATTCATCCAATGCTTAGCCTCCTTGTAGCTTCACTGAATTCCATGGTCCTCGCGACTTCACGAGTTCTCCACAGAGAATTTCAACCGCTCGATTCTTCCTTGAAGACCTTTGCAAAATGCACTAATGTTCCTTTGTTGGAACTTATCCTGCTGCATGAATATTCTACTTCTTGCCTTCCTTTGAGCACTTCAAAGGCACTAACCCTTATGAGATTTTACTTGCAGTCTTGAGTCTCAAAAGGACTCCTGCATGCACTCCTTGTGGAAAATCTTTAAAATACTTCAAGGTATTTGATTCTTCGACTCTGTGCACCTTCTACAACAACAATATTTCTCTCTCTAACCTTAGCTAATAACTTCTAAGGTCTCAGCTAGCATATACACACCTTGCACATCTCCTGTTCTTCACTTGCACTTCTGTTGGAATGAGAACAACGGTATCTTTCCCGATCTTTCAGAGATAAACTATGAACCTTTGTCAACACACTCCTTGTAGGAAATTCTCTTTCTTTTCTAGGACTTCAAACATTTAATATGAAATCATACATTCAACAAAGTATTAAATCAAATGTATAACAGAGAAAATAAAACAACTATCAACATACCATTCAACATGTATACACAGAAAACATCATAACACCATGAGTCTGATTCAAAGCTTCATATATTAATTCAAAGCTTCTGTACATGGGTTCTTCTCTACAACTTTCTACTACAGATTCCTTCTTCTTCTTCTCTATGAGAATGTTACAATGATCTAATGATACAATAATACAAAGGTGAGGGTGTCTATATCTATTTTCCCTCCTACTCCTAAAACTATCTAATCTACATTTCAAATCTACCTACTTTCATTAGCTGGGATTAAATACCTTTTACATTTACAAATGAGAGTTAATCGCTCACAATCTGTTTACAACAGCTAGATATAAATGCAGGTACGCCTCCTAGCTATTACATTAATATCTGCACTTTAATCTTTCAAAACATTTCAAAATGTGCAAAATGTGTTGGCGCTTTTCCCAACTGGCTTCTGCTTTCATGCTCGCTTGGCTACTGACGATGCTTCTGCATCATACTCCCTTGCTTGAAAATTTTCATGAACTCCTATTCATGAGCTCTTGCACGGTCTGTCCATGCTTCTGAATTTCTTCTTCATCCTCCCAACTGGCATCTTCAATTAGATGTCCCTTCCATTTGACCAAGTATTCAAAATACTCTTTCCTCCTGGTCTTCCTCCTGTCCCTCTTATCAATTATACTTTCCATCTGTGGCTTTTCAGCTAAAAGCATTTGTTTGGTCCACTGAACTTTTGTCTCTTCATTCTCTACTCCTGCTTCTTCATCTTTGTAAGGGTACAAATCTAAGATGTTGAATATCGGTGAAATTTTGATCCCATCAAGTAATTCAATCTCATATGCGTTTGCCCCAAATTTCTTTACGACCTTGCATGGTCCAATATTTTTCATCTTCAGCTTGTTATATGTTCCTCTTGGGAACCTCTCCTTCCTTAGATGTGTAAGAATTAGATCACCAACTTCAAATTGACGTTCTCGCCTATATTGATTTGCTCTGTGCTTGTACTCTTGACTCGAATTCTGCAATCGTTCATTAACTCGGCTGTGAAGCTCCTTCATCACTTTTGCAAAGTCTTCTTCTCTAGCATTCCTGAATTCAGCTTGTTTCGAATATTTCAATTCAGAAACTCCCTGTGGCTACATTCCATACATAATTTATAATGGACTCTACCCTGTGCTTCTTTTGAGTGAATCATTGTAAGAAAATTCCACCTATGGCTGAATGTGATCCCATTGGTTGTGGTGTTCAGTCACTAGGCTCCTTATCAAATCTACCAAGCTTCTTTTTACAACTTATGTCTGCCCATCCGTCTGAGGATGATAAGTTGATCTAAAAGACAAACTTGTTCCCATCTTCTTCCATAAACTCCTCCAGAAATGTCCCACGAACTTGGTTTCTCGATCTAAAACTATACTCCTTGGCATGCCATGAAGTCTGATGACTTCTTTGAAAAACAGGTTCACAATATAAGTTGCGTCGCTGGTTTTTTGGCATGGTATGAAATGTTCCATCTTTGAAAATATATCTACAACCACAAAGATTGAATGAAATCCTCTTTGCGTCCTTGGCAATCCTAATATAAAATCCATGCTCACTGCATCCCATAGCTTCTCAGGTATGGGTAATGGCTGGTATAACCCCGTGTTCTACCTTTTCCGTTTTGTGTGCTGACAAATTCTGCATCTATCCACAAATTTCTTAACATCTGTCCTCATCCCTGGCCAAAAATATGTGCCATTCAATTTTGAGAACGTCTTATCATGACCGAAGTGTCCGACCAATCCTCCATTGTGTTTTTCTTTCAGCAAATTTTCCCTTATGGAGCATTTTGGAATACATAGTTGATTGCCCTTGAATAATAATCCATCCTGGATCATATATTTGGTCCACTGGCTTCTGTCCCTGAGAATTGGATTCTCAGATGCCTCATATGCCTCTTTAAAATCTAGATCATCTCTGTACATTTCTTTGAGGTTATTAAAACCCAAAATTTTGACTCTAAATTCTTGCATAAGCAAACATTTCCTGCTCAAAGCATCAAAAACTTTGTTAGCAGTCCCAGAAATATGCTTAATAAAAAAGTAATTTTTTTCATGTATTTAACCCATTTTGCATGCTTTTGGTTCAACTTCTCCTATTGAGTCACGAATTGTAAAGCATGATTATCACTGTACAAAACAAACTCTTTAGGAACCAAATAATGTCTCCATTTCTTCAGTGCTTGTATGACCGCACAGAACTCTTTATCATATGTGGAGTACTTAACCTTCACTTCATTTAGTTTCTCACTAAAGTATGCAATCAGTCTGTCTTCTTGGCTCAAGACCGCTCCAATTGCAAATCCACTAGCATCACACTTGACCTGGAATGTCTTGTTAAAGTCTGGCAACACCATAATTGGTTGTTCAGTAATCTTTTCCTTCAGTAGGTTGAAACTCTTCTCTGCTTCCTCTATCCAATAAAGATATTTATGTCTTTTCTTCACCGTATCCATCATCGGTGCGCTAATCCCATTGAAATTTTGAATGAATTTCTCATAGAAACTAGCTAAACCATGGAAGCTTCAAACTTCAAACACACTTTTATTTGATGGCCAATTCTTAATCGCCTCTACCTTATCTGGATCCATTTTCATCTCATCTGCAGAGATAAAAAATCCCAAATAAATGAGTTTTGTCCTCATAAATGTTGATTTCTTCATATTTATCAACAATTTATCTTACTGTAATCTCCTCATTACTGCAGCTAAATTCTTTAAGTGCTCTTATTCTGTCTTGCTAAAAATTAATATATCCTCAAGATATACAATGACGAATTTCCCAATGAACTCCTTCAGGACTTCATTCATCAATATCATGAAAGTACTGGGTGCATTTGTTAATCCAAATGGCATAACAAGCCATTCATATGGCCCCTCATTCATTTTGAATGTTGTATTCCATTCATCACCTTCTCTCATACGAATTTGATGATATCCACTTTTCAAATCAATCTTTGAAAACAACTTTTCTCCACTCAAGAAATCCATCAAATTGTCCATCCTTGGCAATGGAAATCTGTATCTGATGGTAATCTCATTGATTTCCCTTGAGTCTGTACACATCCTCCAGCCTCCATCTTTCTTTGGGTTGAGCACTGTTGGAACAACACATGGACTCAATCTTTTTCGAATCAATCCTTTGTCCATTAAGTCCTGGACTTGTATCTTGACCTCCTCATTTTCATACAGCATCAATCTATACGTTGCTTTGTTTGGTAAATTGGCTCTAGGTATAAGATCAATATGATGGCTTATACTCCTAATCGGTGGCAACGAACAGGGTAGTTCGTCCACTACTATGTTAGTGAACTCTTCTAGCAACTTCTGGATTTCCTCTGGTAAATCATCCACTCTTGTACTTGTCAAAACAATTCTAGGCTTCCTGACCACAATAAATTGTGTGTCTTCCTTATTTTTAACCTCCTTAAGAAGTTCCTTCCCACTCATGAGAAGTACAGTGTTTCTCACCTCTATTTTCACTTATTTATCCTTAATCGACAATAACATGTGAGTTCTCCCATTCTTTTCCAGGGTGTATGTGTTCTTTCTCCCATCATGAATCACATTCCTATCATATTGCCATGGTCAACCCAATAATAGATGATAAACATCCATGGGAATGACATCACATAATATTTCATCCTTATATCCCCCTATTTTAAATTCAACTAAACATTGTTTAGTGACATTTACCTAATGTCCTTTTTGTAGCCATGAAACTCTGTATGGGCATGGATGTTCAACAGTCTCCAACTCCATATTTTCGACCATCTTTGTAGATATGAGATTGTCTGTGCTACCACTGTCCATGAT
>SNQJ01S0010345.1:70027-86928 GCA_010110895.2 Picea sitchensis | reverse complement strand
GCTGGGTTCTCTGCTTCCTTCTCTGGTGTTAAGAGAACTTTCCTCATCATTAAATATCTTCCGCCCTCAGCATCTTCTGCCTCAACATTCCATCCTTGTGCTTCGACAATGTGATTTTCACCACCTTCTTTATTCCTATCTAGACATTCATAAAATTTATGTCTGTTTTTCCCACATACAAAACATTTTACTTCACCTTCTTGACCTATTCCTCTTCCTCTGGTACGAGGGAGAGTATTTCTATCATCATATTGTCCTCTCTGTGAGCTCCCCCCTCTCTCAGTTTGGGTTTGAGGTTTCTTCCCCTCTTCTTTAGATTTCTGAGTTCTGTCTTGCACAATTGTTTTTCCTCTGGCTTGAGTTCTACCTCGGCCTCTTTGACCTTGCTTTTGGCTCAGCTTCTCTTCAGCTTTCAGAGCCATCTGATAAGCATCCTCTACATTCCAAAGGACCATCATGCTCATCTAATCCTGAATGTCATATCGCAGACCATTCATGCACCTGGAAACCTTTTCATCATCGCTTTCCTGATGACCTGCTATGATGTTTATCTTGTAGAACTCTTCAGTGTATTCTTTCATTGATATCAGCTTCTGTCTCAAATTCTACATTCTCTGAAATAGATTAATTTGATAATTCTTGGGTATGACTTTGGATTTCATCTTTGCAACCATTCTATCCCAGCTCTTGAACTTTTGCTTGCCTTTGCAGCATCTGTCAGCCTGCGGTTCATCCCACCATAATGTTGCATGCCCTTTAAGTCTTGTAACAACATGTTTGACCTTTTTGTCTTCCTCAACATCCTCATATTCAAAGTACTTATCCGTATCCCTAATCCAATCTAGAAGCTCTTCAACATCCAGGTTTCCTTCATACACTGGAATGTCCATTTTCTCTCTGGCACCTATCCTTGCAACAACCTTGAATAGGTGTTCATCCGCAGCATCTTCGACTGCAACTTCTTCTTGATGTCTAGCTTCATTTTCACTTTCAACCTCGCTGATATCTCCAGCATCGACTGTGCGCCTCTGTGCTGTCTCCATGGCATCAAGCTTGGCATGTAGTTCACGCATTTATCTTTCCACTGCTGGATCAGGCATTGGCCTGTCTCTTCTTCTCAGCAACATGGCTGTAAAATTTCTCTTTTATCTACTACAGAAAGCAAAGAACTCTTTCTATGCTCTGATACCACAATTGGTGCAGACCCCCGAACCCTCGGGCCGAGATCCGTGCAGGATCATTCTCAATCTGCCCCCTTGAGTCGAATTGACTCTTCGATTCCCCACAGAGAATCCCCCACACACACAATGGTGTTTTTCCACAGGTCCTTCTCCTCCAAGTGACCTCCAAGATATGACCGTGACCTTTTCCGAAAAAAAGAGGATTTCAGGTTTCACAATTTCACGAACCTAGATGTTGAATTCCTTGGTTTCTCGATACTCTGAAAATACCAAAATTTTGAAATGGTGAAATTCCACTTTTCCCCGTAACCACACGCCTCTTTTGAAACTTCGGGGTTTCTAGCACCGAAATGCCCCGGTTCCTTGTCTTCAGGATTCCTGAAATCCCAATCCCCGGTATGCCGAAATTTGACCTTGTCTTTGTGACCTGGAAATACTCCTCCTATGCTTTCGGGAATTCACATTTCGGAACCTTGCGAATCCTAGTGCAACATTTTTTTGTCCTCTCGTACTTCTGATATCCAAAAGACTGAAATGCCCTTTCAGGGATTTTCCTGAAACCTCACCTGTATGCACCTTTTTGGGACTTCGGGATTCACGATTTCATGAATCCTCTGTGACAAATGTTGCTCTTTTGACCTCCCAATATCCAAAATAATGATATGCCAAATGATGAAGTTTTTGCTCCAAAGACAAGTTTTTTTTCGTGACTTTGGGGTTTTCACAGTGAAGTGCCCTGGTCTCTTGTCAATGGAAATGTTGAAATCCCGATTCCCGGAGTGATGAAATGCCAATTCAAGGATATTTCAAGTTTTGTAACTTTAGGGTTTTCAATGCAAAGGCCCTTGGATCATTGTCATCAGGATTTCTGGTATTATGAATCCCAAATTACCGAAATGCCAAAATTCCACCGTTCGAATTCACAACGATAATTCCTTTTGTGTTTCAGGAGTTAGAGAGACCAAGGATTTTGACTCGCACTCCGAACTTACAAACTCCAATTTTCTGAAATGATCCTGACGGCTCCACTATCATGATCAATGGTCCATGTTGAGTCTTACCTCCCAAAGGGTGGATTCATCCAATGCTTAACCTCCTTGTAGCTTCACTGAATTCCACAGTCCTCGCGACTTCGCGAGTTCTCTACAGAGAATTTCAACTGCTCGATTCTTCCTTGAAGACCTCTGTGAAATGCACTAATGTTCCTTCATTGGAACTTATCCTTCCGCACAAATATTCTGCTTCCTACCTTCCTTTGAACACTTCAAAGGCGCTAACCCTTCTGAGCTTTTACTTGCACTCTTGAGTCTCAAAAGGACTCCTACACACACTCCTTGCAGAAAATCTTTCACATACTTCAAGGTATTTGATTCTTCGACTCTGTGCACCTTCTGCAACAACAATATTTCTCTTTCCAACCTTAAATAATAACTTCTAAGGTCTTAGATAGCCTACACACACCTTGCATAGCTCATGTGCTTCACTTGCACTTCTGCTGGAATGAGAACTACGGTATCCCTCCTGATATTTCAGAGATAAACTCTGAACCTTTGTCAACACACTCCTTGCGGACGTTTCACTCCACTCCTTGCATGAAATTCTCTCTCAGGAAGAGAAACAATTGAAACTCATTCTCTTTCTTCTCTAAGACTTCAAACATTTAATATGAAATCATACATTCAACACATTATTAAATCAAATGTATAACAGAGAGAATAAAACAACTATCAACATACCATTCAGCATGTATACATAG
The DNA here is from genome assembly GCA_010110895.2 of Picea sitchensis. NCBI lineage: Eukaryota > Viridiplantae > Streptophyta > Pinopsida > Pinales > Pinaceae > Picea > Picea sitchensis. The sequence goes on along the minus strand of SNQJ01S0010345.1, from coordinate 83,991 downwards.
AAAACATCATAACACCATGAGTCTGATTCAAAGCTTCATATATTAATTCAAATCTTCTATACATGGGTTCTTCTCTACAACTTTTTGCTACAAATTCCTTCTTCTTCTGCTCTATGCCAATGTTACAATGATATAATGATACAATAATACAAAGGTGAGGGTGTTTATATCTGTTTTTCCTCCTTCTCCTAAAACTGTCTAATCTACATTTCAAATCTACCTACTTTCATTAACTGGACTTAAATTCCTTTTACATTGATAGATGAGAGTAAATCGTTCACGATCTATTTACAACAGACAAATATAAATGCAAGTACGCCTCCTAGCTATTACATTAATATCCACACTTTAATCTTTCAAAACATTTCAAAATGTGCAAAATGTGTTGACACTTTTCCCAGCTGGGTTCTGCTTTCACAATCACTTGGCTGCTGACAATGCTCCTGCATCAGACTGACACCATTCAAGAGCGATCCCCTCTAATGAATACCTGAAAAGTTTAATTTGAACATCCTCATGTACAATTTCAAGCCGATGAATAAAGTCATGAAAATCCAGCAACTGTTCAGCTGGAACTTCCCATTCTTCTCCTCGAAATATGGAAAGGTTGTATTCCCATTCATCTCTACTAGGCACTAGATGAGGGTAACCAGAAATACTTGAAAAATTGCAAAAACCATACCTCTTGTTCATTTCATACCATTGGAGTTGCCATGAGATTTCTGAATAATAGAGTCACCACTGAATCTTCCTTCATGGATTCGCCATATATATGATTACAACCGATTCATATCCAGACTTTGTCTATCGTCAAAGATGGATCTTGTCATGTCCTAAGGAAGTTGAGCTTCAATCTCCTCTCCCCGACAACAATGCCAATTTGTTATCTCTCCAAGAAACTCTTTAGGGTTGTAGGCTAAAGATGATTGGTAACTTAAGAATATGATAATTAGGTATGCTTGGATCAATGGGATAACTTAATGGCTAATGAAAAGGAGATCTCATCATGCATTTGAATAAGACAGTTCTTTTAGAAATCAATAATTAAACAACGTAATTGGAACAGGGTATGAAGAATACTAGTCTAGATAACCAAATATAACAATGTGCAGGGTCATACAAGATAGCAAGAAGTCCTTTAATTCAAGTTCATGAGCTTCATAAGAAGATAACAGTTCTTAGAAGTTGAGCTAAACTGAGCTAAAGTATAGAATAATGAAGTACATTAAAAAATCTGACATTGAAAGCAAAAGAAGACTCAGATTCTATTATCAAGATAAGATTCTAGTACAGTAGCAAAAAATGCATCCAATATTGAACCCTTAGTTCCTCTCATATCATAAGCTTTATAGATTTACAATAAAAATTCATATCCTAGAAGAATGGATTAGATATGCTAAAGATAGAAAGTCAAAATAGTTTTACAAAAAGAGAGGAAGAGATCCTCAAAATGAGGTCAATTCCTCATTCTATGGTCTTCATATCATGTAGAACCTCTGTGCCATGCAGATAAGCCTTCCAAGGTTGTTTGATATCTCTTGAGGAAGATGAAATACAAATTTTCCAAGTTTGGAAATAAACCCTAATTCATTGACCCCAAAATAGGTTCCAAATCAACTTGAACACCTCCTCTATCTCCTTTGCATCAAAATTGGATCTTAGATTGGACATTATAATTCAATATCTATCTTTAGAAAGAGATTTCAAGAGATTTGGTTGAGTAAAACTTTGATCTGGGCAAAAATAAAACTTCTCTACCCTGTCTGTTGTTTCACCAGCTCTTTCGCCTTAGAATTTATTAATTAGCTGATGAAAGCTCTGTTTTTCAATATTTAATTGGTTATAACTACGCCTCCTATGCCGGTGAAAGCTCTACTTTATCTTTGAGAAGAAAATTATGCAGAGTAGCAATGATCCTGCATAGAGTGTTAGATTCTTCAACAGCTACATAATAAAGTGTTGTCGCCATTTGATGTTTGAATCTCAGGTGACCTGCAATGCTTGATTCAAGAATCAATGTGCTAAGCAAGCCAGGAATAAACAAATTATAGATATTGAAATAATTTAAGCAATGACACCAAAGCTATAGAGCATACAAAAGGAAATCCCATTGCACAACTGTTGTTATCTATGGCCGGAATTTGATAGCAGCACAAGCAGAATCTTCTTGCTAGGGCATATCGGTATTCCTATCATTATCTTGATCAACTTCTTTGATCATTTCCTCAAGCTCAACAATATCAAATCCTTGGCAGATTCACTAAATCTCATCCAGAGTAACTTGCCTGCTTCCATTGTTGTCAAAATAAGAAAAGACAAAAAGAGATGCTCCTCATGTTCCATCTTGTTTAAATGCAATGTAGCTGTAATGAACCTCCATAAGTCTTCAAATTTCTAATTCCATAAGACTAGCACCCACTCTGTAGTTTTTTTGAAATCATCATCTCGAATGTGCTTCAACATAATCATGTCCATTTCTTCTATGAAATGAAAGTTATAGATCTGCAAAGACTATCCTTGACATGTATAGAAGATTATTGCAGATCTAATGACAAGGTCACTGGTATTTTATTATCATAATTTCCTCCTAATGTAACAGTGGCAAAGAGAAACCGGATTTTGTAGTTATCAATACCCATCAAAATATGTGAATACTGGAACAACAACTCATGTATTTGTAATAAATGATTCTCCATTTCTGCAAATGTATTATATGATAATCTAAATCATATAAACACTACGAATTGAGAAAACCATCAAAACAGGGCCATCCTGTCACACGAGTTTGGATAAATCGTTCGATGAAAGAAATGAAGTGGAACTCCGGTTGTTTGTGCTTGATGAATGTTTGAACGTGTAACCGAGTTAAGGTTTGACTCATGGCTTGTGTCTGTGACTTGAAAAAATTAACACCCTTTGTACATGCATAGGATGGAATATCCAGATAAACATAGATACCCTGCAATCTCGGCCTGATATACCTCCAATTCTACGAGCAAATGATACCCAAATCAACATCTGTAATCATTTGAAACTTCATCTCTTCAATCGGACACTTAACATTCTGTTCCAAATGACATTTGATGAATGCATTCTCTTTATGACATTCGCCTAATGCAATGGAGATCTTTGCTTTGTCCGATATATGTGCATTTCTCTGACCTGTCAAATGTCCCAGAATGTGAGTTATCCCCAATCATAGGGAATTTGATCCTATATTTGTCAAATCTATGCATGATACACATGCAACATTTGACAACTGACACTTGTAACCAATTAAACACCTGCACATAGAGTTAGGATTGGAAGCTTAACACCTATGAGTTTAAACTTATTAGCTCGGCGTGAGACACCCCAATATCTGCAAACAATTGGATGTCAAAATCTGCTCCTAAGAGAATTATCTTGTGGCACTAGTGCATGGGCCCTGGTGACATGTGGTTTTATGAATAAACTACGAGTTAACTTCATAGCTTTGTCTCGACTTATTGTTTGGTTCCTGTATGACTTGTGGCTCCTCTAAAATCTTTTTGTAGTAGAGACCTAGAACCCAAAATACCTGTAGACATAACATGAGAATGAATTGTGGCTTGTGTTTTGACTTTGAATAAATTTAGTACACTTAAAGCGCACACCATATTTTGGTTAAAATAACAAAATAACAATATATATTTTTTATTTTCAAATCTAAGAGGCATAAAACTAAGGTTTTAGGCTCTAATATCAGGGCTTTGGGAATGCAGATTAGAAGGCAGAGTCATAGGAGTGTTTGGGCAAAAGAAATCAATGGGAGCTTCTCAAAAATATCTGGAAATAGTTGGAGATCATGACACTAGTCAAAAATGGAAAATCTAGCCTAAATTGGATGAAAGCTATAATATTTACCAAAACATTTTGAGCGCTAATAGAAAGCACCAACAAAGTAATTGAAGCCATTCTTACTAAAACAGTGAGAGAACATCGTAGGTATTGGTCTCACAGATTGCATGAAGCTCTATGGGCTTACCAAACTACTTGGAGGAACACAACTGGTTTTTCTCCTTATGAGCTGGTATATGGAAAAATTCATGTTTTTCCCATTGAATTCAAAATCAAAACCTTAAGAACTGCATCAGCAGTCAACCTCGACTTGACTATGGCATAGAAGGCCAGACTAAAATAGCTCAACGAGCTTGATGAAAAGTATTTGGACACTATCCATCAAACCACAATGATTCAACAACAAAGAACAAAATGGCATGACTGAGTCATCAAGAAGAAATTATTCCAGAAAGGAGATTGGGCTCTATTGTATTATTCACACTTTAAAGAATTTCAAGGTAAGTTGTGTACACGATGGCTAGGACCTTACGAGGTCGACACTGTTTTTCCCAATAGAACTGTCTGGTTGGTTACTATTGATGGATCCAATACACAGTTCCATGCAAATGGTCATCGCTTGCGTCTGTATCAACGTCCACTGTCTAAGGCAGAATTCAAATCTAGTTGTATAGATGATACATGTTATTAATTCTTAAAAGCAAAGGAGCTTGCTCTTTCCCCTTCTAAACCTTAGGACTTATTTTTCTCAGACCTTGTATATAAATAACCTCAGCAAAATTTGCATTTCTTTATTTTTGGTTGAAATTTTTCTATTTTCTTTACTATGCTAATAATTTCAGCTTTGAAAGGTATCAGGAAGTTATGTGTGTGTAGGTGAATTGATGAACAACAAGGTTGAGTACATCAAAACGAGTCAAACGATTAGTTTATGGAAGTTGAAAAACTTCCTAGAAACTAAGTGATGTAGCATTCGACCAATTTCCATGTTGTTACACCCCTTTTCCGCTAAATTATCCAATTTCCATGTTGTTGCACCCCTTTTCCACTAAATTGGCCAATTTCCATGTTTTTACACCCCCTCTTCCAATAAATTGGTTCCACCCTTTTTCAATAAGATGGCCAGTTTTTCTACCACTACGCAATGGTCGATTTTCATGAGGTTACACCATTTTCTTTTCTAACCATCTCATGTTGTTACACCTACCTATGTCATTTTAGACGAAGAGCCTACTGATACACTGATCGTTGTTATACTTTCTTGCCACTTCACTCTTTCTTTTTCACATTTCTGCCGATGTTTCTACTCCATCTCTACAATCTTTCCATGCCACAAGACCACTGATTTGACAATACCAATGCTATCTATCCAAAAATGCTACTTCATCATGACTTGACTTCACACCCGACGATTTCCAGTTGGCTAACTACAAAAAGGACTCCATCTCTACTCAAGTTGTCATATCATCATTACTCATTCCATCCTTCATCATCTCAGCTATTCAACGCCACTCAGATGGCGATTGGATAATGTCGTTACTCCGAGATATTGTCTTGTGCAGTAAGTTATGAGGTACACAACTAATCCTATGTGTTAAAGTAATGAATATATAAAATCACGTTTTTTTGTTTACTCACCGATTTTCCTAAATTGATACACTTGGAAACAATCTTATTAGTTTTTTTTGGGGGGGAACACAAATCTAGCCATCCAATCCGCATTTTATACTCACATCCACCACCTTTTTCAACCACACTTATTTTGCTGAGACAATGTATTCTTTCTACGAACCACGTTCGAACTTGTTGTGTCTCTGGTTTAGGTGCTAGTCTCTCCTCCTACGTTCCTATTATACTCTCAAGCGACACTATGGGAGGATTAGCTGTGAGGTATGAACCAACCAATCTGGACACTTTACTGTTAATCCCAAAGGCCGACCAAATATTTCTCCAGGCTGGCTGGATATCATATTTTAAGAAGTTACATGGGTTTAATGACGACGAAGTATTGGAGTTTAGTCAAAAGCTTACCAAAGGGTATTCAATGGTGAATGGAATGAGGATCCTAGTGATAGAAGTAAGTATTGCTGCTGTGATAGGATTGCCAACCATAGGAGACTGATGGTTTAACATAAAAACACATCTTTCGGATGTGCAGAAGGGTTTCCTCATCAACAATGATCAAGTTCAAACCAAAGGCAGAGGTGCAGATGTCAATTCTTTACCAGAGCCTTGGGGGAAAGTCACAAAATTTCTCAAAAGGTACATTACCTGCGAAGGCCGATACAAAGTTGTTTGTTTTTCTGATTTCATCTTATTGTCACATATGTGACATCAGAAATTCATCAACATTCCTTATTTTCTCCTCCATTCATTGCATAACATGGCGCATTTTGTAAAAAAATAAAAGCACCCCAAGAAATGACTTTCTAATCACAGACTCATCGGCCTATTAATTCACAGAGGTATGGGAATTTTCAATAACCCGTTACCTTCTATAGTAGACCAGCCACATTCTAAACATGAAGATATAATTGTGCCAGTCCTTGAAAACACAACCCATGAGCCTCTACCCTCGGTTGCAATAGCAGTCCAAACACCTATTGTCGATGCCCATAAGACGACTTAGAGAAGAAACTACGTAACCCGAAGCCATCCTATCACCAGATAGACAAGTCTCAAAAAAATTGCAATGCAATAGCCTGTAGCTATGGTTGAAAAACCAGATGAACAACCAACTACTAGACCAAGACATGAGTCACACCCCTTGGCTGCGATAGCTATCATTGACAAACCACCCCCTGATCCTAAACAAAAAACCCTTGTTCCTATCTCTACATTACCTAAAAAGTGAGCAAGGTCAACACGATCCACTGTAACATCAAGTTGGCCTACCTCCTCTGTTGTTGCACCGACATTCACATAGAACCCTCTTATTGCTGCAACAACTGATCAAGCACCTACTGTCACTACCAATGCATTCTCTCAGAAAATAAAACATCTATGCAAGGGAAAACCTCGGAGAGCCCTTGACCGAATTGAATCAACAACAAATCAGAGCCCTCCTGCTATTGTGATAGAGAATTCTACAAAGGTACAAATACCAAGTTTCACTTTGTGCAAAGAAATTCAAGACACTATTCTCTCTATTCAGACTGAATGTACTCTAATCGCAACAAAATCATCGGCTCCACCTGATGATTATGTGCATCACACATCAAATGACAATGTACAGATCATCACAGACCCCATTATACTAGAATTTCCTCCTTGTGTGGTTGAGGAAGAACACCTTGTTCCCCCTCCAACAACGAAGAAGAAAACCCCTTCTTTCGTTTCTATTTTACCTAGGATAAGAACCAGGTCCAATCAGTCTACAAAAGCAACAATTGGATGGAAAGATATAGAACAGATGCTTCCTATTCTTCATCCACTATCCTCTATGTTTGATGAAGGAACTGACACATAAGAACCAGTTTCTTCAGGTAAACAACCAATGACAGTGGAGACAGTTGAAAACGATGGGTTTGATCTACAAGAACAAGTCATGCAAGATGTAGTTGTTCCATAAGAAACAATTGTCCAAGTCAAAACTGTTTCACGTGAACTAGTCACAACAGACACACCTGTTACATAAGAAACAACTATTGCACAAACAAAAACTATTGAAAATATAGCTTCCACAGAAGCTCCAGCAACACATAATGTTGAGAATGTGCCACTCGCCCAATTTTTTTCCTAGATTGAAAGAAAGATCAGGAATACTGAAAATTCTAGAATTGTTGCAATAATAACAGAGAATGAAAACTTCAAAGTTCAAAGAAGAGTTAAATACCCTGAAGCAAGAGGTGGAAACTGCTCGATAGAAGAATCCATAGGGGATAACCTTGGACATCCTAGCATTGACAAAATATGTTATGGATAGAAACAAGGAACTCATGTGATTTGAGTGTGGAAACATTCACTTTGAGGCAGGATATAAGGTAGTAAAAGTACTAGTTGTTGAAGGACCAACAACTCTCTCAGTCAAGACTGAGCATGGAGTTACTGCTCCACAAAAACCAATACAACAAAGGAGATCTCAACGTCATAAGGTAGTTTTTGGTTTACCAGTATCTTTCAAACAAGAACCTTTGTTTCCCTCAAGGGTGGTTACTCAAGAAACAAAAACTGATTATGTTCTTGAAGACAAAGAAACTCAAACATATTGTTGACACAACATATTTCCTTCTTTTTTTTGACACAAAATTTTTCCATATGAGCACTTAGCATTTTCTCTTAGCCATTTTTCATTAGAGAATTCAGTTACCTACTTCAACTACACAGTAAATTTTGAATGTGTTTTGCATGAGGACATGCAATGTCTTCAGTTGGGGGGCATGTTAGGACCCAAAAATGTCCCTTTTTGACCACATCTTTTGCCCATTGAACCATCTCATTTCTAAGATAATGACTATTATAATGCATACTAAGACCCTTTTCCCCAAGGCATGAACTATTCATCTTGCTTTTATGTTTTCATTTACTTATCATGTTTGATTGGTAACGTTCACATATTTTACCCATGAAATGATTTAACTAATGATCAAAATTCTTAGAACAACCCACTTGGAGAAACTCGCTGATGTTACAACTATGCGTCAATGTTGGAAGCTGTTACATGACTGCTGCAAAAGATGCCACCAATCTTGGAAGTTGTTACATGACTACTACAACAGAAGCCTGTCAATCCTGGAAGTTGTTATATTATTGTTACAACAGATGCCACCAGTCATGTTGTTATACGACTTCTACAACACCTATCTATTACACATGTTGTCTCACGATGTTGATCAAGATTAGTTCTAGATATTGTATTAATGATATCAAATGAACATCTTGAGAATCGGGGATTCTCAAGGCTGTTTTGATTATGTTTCAACTGAATGAATCTGAATTTAAATAGCAGAGATTTTGTAATCAGGGGGTAGTTTTTGACTATGAGAAAGTGAAGTAACGCTTATTGTACATGAACATTTTGGCAGTTGAATAAAAGAGTGGATTGAATTTCTTTAGCGGACTGTAGCCTATTTCATTGAGCAGATTCAGTGAGAAGGAAAGGGCCCACCTTCCTCACTGATTCCCCTCTGTTTTGAATTCTAGATTAGTTGTTTTTATGAATGATTTATCTGTTAAACATTTATAGAATATAATTGTTGTTACAGTCTAGTTCCTTCCTATTAGATGCACATAAATTTGTCTCATGAGAATTATAAGTCAATTTCTGAACACTGCTGGAGAACTACCTTCCCTTTTTCTGCATTAGGTTAAAATCTTGTTTCCAGGTAAAATAAATAAAAGTGTGAATTACTTTCTTGCAATAAGTAGATTTCCTTTCTGCAAAAGTATAGAACTTCTTCCCGCAAAAGTAAAATAGAAAGTTAGATTAGAGTAGGTAATCCAGGGTTCTTATACATTCATCAATTTAGATTTCAATTACGATTTCAAATCTATAGAACTCTAGCTGTATCGGCACAACTGTGTTAGTGATAATTTTTGTTTTCTTTTAAAAACTTCCCTACTACAATTAGATTAAAGTTTCTTCCATAATCTAGCATAGATTCTGCTCGATTATCTTGAAATAAAAGACTTCCCTGGGTTGAAAATTTATATTGAACACTTTGATTTTCTATTCAATTAGACAATTAAAGTGCCCAACAAGAGTCATTCCTACAAATTGAATTTTTCAGTGTACTAACAATATAGCCGAGTACGAATCTTTGATGCTCGACCTGAAACTACTCAAGAAGGTTGGTGCCAAACAAATCATGGTAAGAGGTGATTCTGAACTGATTATCAAATAGATTAAAGGTGAGTATGCAACAAAATATCCCTGACTTAGAGTTTACAGGAATGTTGTTTTGGATGCCCTTGAATGTTTCATAGAAATTTATTTGCAGATGATGCCCAGAGGAAAAAACATTTTAGCAGATGGGCTTGCTACTTTGGTAACTACGTGTAAGATACCTTTTTGTTCCACTCACCCATACACAGTAGAGGTGAATTTCAAACTGACTATTCCAGACAACATCAGATACTGGCAGGTATTTGGGAATGACGATCAAATTGAATATTTTCTACAATGTAAAAATGATTTCGAGTGTACAAATATAGACTTAGAAAATGATGATGAAGATGTAAACAAATATTTTTTTGGAAATGGTAGTGTAAATAAAGTATATTTAGAAGAATTGAATGAAGATGATGTAGATTCTGATGTTTTGCATTTAAAGAATAATGTCTTACCTAGGGGTTTAGTTTTGTTAGAGGACCTATTCGATTTTAACGATGTTGCAAAAAAACCCAAAATTGAAGCTAGTGGTAAGGAGGTTGAAGACTGTAACATAGGGACAGAGGAGAAGCCCAAGATGGTTAAACTTTCCAAGTATTTACCCCCTGAGCAGAAACTCTAATACATTGAACTTTTCAAGGAATATTTAGACGTGTTTTCATGGGGTTATGAATATTTAAAATCTTATGACACAAGCATCATACAACATATGATCCCGATAAAAGAAGAACAAAAACCTTTCAGACAGAAACTTAGGAGAATCAATACCAAGTTACTTCCACTGATAGAAAAGAGATAAAAAATATGTATGATGCTAAAACCATTGTTCCCTTAAGATTTTCCAAATGGGTTTCAAATCTGGTTCTGACCAGAAAGAAAACTGGAGAAATCAGGCTTTGCATTGATTTTTGAAACCTGAACAAGGTCTCCCTAAAATACAACTACTCGTTGCCCAAAATGGACCAGTTATTACAAAAGGTAGTTGGATCCAGCTGAATCTCCTCACTAGATGGTTTCGCAGGCTATAACCAGGTTCTCATCTCCCTAGATGATCAGGAGAAAACAACCTTCACCACACCTTGGGGAACCTTAATGTACGTGAAGATGCCCTTTGGTTTGATGAACGTTGGGGCCACTTTCCAAAGAGCAATGGACATTTATTTTGTGGATGAGATTGGCAAATTTATTGTCATTTATCTAGACAATGTAACTGTTTATTCCCAATCCGATGAAGAAAACTTACATCATCTCAGACGAGTGTTTGAGAAATGCAGGAAATTTGGGATTTCTATGAATCCTAAGAAAATTATTTTCGGGTTAGAGGAAGGTAAATTGTTGGGAAACATAATCTCTAAGGATGGAATTAAGATAGATTCCAGCAGAATAAAATCCATTCAGAAACTGGAACATCCTAGGAATATCAAAGATTTACAATCTTTCATTGGAAAAATAAACTTTTTGAGAAGATTCATACCCAACCTGGCTGAGCTTCTTAGGAACATCACCAACATGTTGAAAAAGGACACAAAAATAAAATGGAACACTGAATCCAAGAAGACTTTTGAATAGGTTAAGCATGCACTCACATAGGCTCCAGTTTTGATCGGTCCTGACTTCACCAAAGAGTTTTACCTTTTCTCTTTCTCTTCTGAACATACCATTGCAGCAGTATTGTTACAGAAAAACAATGAAGGGTATGAACATCCCATATCCTTTTTCAGTAAATCCTTAAGAGATTATGCTTTGAATTATAAAATAATGGAGAAACAAGATTTTTCTCTGGTAAAAGCCATAAAATACTTTAGAGTCTATATTCTACATTCCCACACAATTGCTTATGTTTCTGAATGCAGTAGTAAAGGACATTCTAACTCAGGATAAACTAGATAGCGGAAGAGGAAAATGGATTGTTGTTATTCTAGAGTATGACATAGAGAATAAGCCCACTAAACTGATTAAAGGTCAAGTTCTAGCAAGGTTAATGGTTGAATCTAATTTCCATGCTTTAGATATTAATTTCTTAGCTACAGTAGATGAACAGGGAGAGTAGGAAACTCCAAGCGTGAAAGAGGTATTTTTAAACTCTCCATGGCATGCAGACCTAATATTTGTTTTTCATAATTTACAAGTTCCCCCTAGTCTGACAAAAACTAAGCTAGGTTTTTGAAATTGAAAGCATTAAAATATTTTATTCTAGAAGGCAATCTTTATTGGAAAGATCCTAGAGGTATTTTGTTAAATTTTTTGTTAAAAGATGAAGCTGACAAAGTATTACAGGATTTTCATACAGGAGACTATGGTGGTCACCTGAGTTGGAATACCACAACTAATAAAATCCTCAGAGCTGGGTTTTATTGGCCTACACTATTCGTTGACGTACATCAAAAAGTGACCTTGTGCCATAAATGTCAAGTGTTAGAGGGAAAAAAGAATCTCCTTACTTTTCCTTTGAAACCCATCTTTGTTGAAGCTCCTTTCTAGCAATGGGGATTAGACTTTATCGAAGAGATACACCCTTCCTCTTCGGGCCAACAAAAATGGATTCTTACTGCCACAGACTATTTCACAAAATGGATCGAAGTTGAACCATGAAGGAAAGCTACTGACTCTATCATTATTAATTTTTTGGAAAATAACATCTTGTCTCATTTTGGATGTCCAAGAAAAATCATAATTGACAATGCAGCTTATTTCCGATCCAATAAGCTCATAGATTTTTGAAACCAATATAATATCATTTTGGGACACTCCACAACTTATTTCCCTCAGGGAAATGGGCTGGCTGAGTCATCCAATAAAACCCTGGTGAACATCATTAAGAAGACACTGCAAGAAAACAATAAGTCATGGCATAACAAGCTGGTTTTCATACTTTGGGCCGATAGAATGACCACTAAGAGGTCAATTGGTATGTCTCCATATCAGTTGGTCTATGGCACCGAAGCCGTTTTTCCTACCTCTTTAGGGGTTCCTGTCATGAATTTCTTGCAAGATATGCAAGCCAAGCTGAATGACTCCCAAAGAAGGATAAACCAAATGATTCACTTGCAGCAGTCTAGAAATAAGTATACAACAAAACTCAGGTTCTCCAGGAAAGAATCAAAAATATCTTTGACAAAAGAACTAAAGAATATGACTTTGATCTAGGTGATTTGGTTCTGAGGTGGGATGATAGAAATGAAGATAAGGGGAAGCATGGAAAGTTTGACAGTCTGTGGAAGGGACCTTACGCGATTCAAGAATTCAGAGCAAATAACGCTTTCCTACTCAACAACAGTGATGGGACCAATTTGCTAGGAGGACCTGTGAATGGCAGAATGATGAAGCACTATTCACCTCCTCAGTAGAGGCCTTTTTCATACTTTTCCATTGTACAAACCATTTCCTTTTTACTTGCAAGTTTTTTGAGTGGATAACTTTGATCATATGGGTGAAGCCCCCAGAGAAGGCCCTGAGCCATTGAACATTTTCATCAAAATTTTCAAAAATAAAACAAATCAAATAAAAGAGGAAATGGTGAAGAAATCTTCCAAGACATCAGGAAACAGGATTCTTGGCACTTCACAAGGAGAGTACCATCCCCAGGTGGATTCGTTGTTATAACCCTATAATTTATAGGATCAACTGGTGACTGAAATTTTATCCCTTTATTGTGTTTGGTTGGAAAATAATTTTCCATTCTGTAAATAATTTGAGAAGAAAAAGAAAAAGAAAAGAAAGAAAAGAAAAAGTAAAATAAAGAAAAGAAAAAGAAAAAGAAAGAAAAGAAAAGAAAAAGAAAAATGAGAAAAGAATAAAAGAGGGCATAAAAGAAATTGAATAAAACCCCATGCAATAACAATGAATTGATCCATACAGCTTAAGCATGTCCAAGTCCTTTTAAATTGATGTTGATAGGATTAGTGAATAAGCTTGGCTAAACTGTTTAATCTTAGCCAAGTAGATAGGTTAGCTAGTGAATAAATTTGACCAAACTGCCTAATCTTGGTCAAATAACCCTAGGGTAGAGTAATTTCTTAGTCCAACAGTTTAATCTGGGCTAAATTTCATAGGTGAGTAGGTTAGAACTTAGGTTAGAGAATAGGTTGGACGACCTGATTTCAATAAAACATGCATGATGATCGACATTGATTCATATCTTTGATATTTGAAAGTATGTTGCCTAACCCCCATGGTGACAAAAAGCAGGGAAAGCTGAGAAAACCCACAAAAATCACAAGCCTAAGTCTCCACTGCATATATGTTTTCGCGCAGTGGATTAAAAAGTGTGCACAGATCTACGGCTAAGGCACTGGTGCCTAGATCTACATTCAAG
>SNQJ01S0010345.1:36158-69977 GCA_010110895.2 Picea sitchensis | reverse complement strand
GGTCCAGAAGATGGCACATAGATGAACGACTCACAAGGTTTTCTGGACCCCCCCCAATTGTTCTACCTTTAATGGTGGGGGGGGGTCCGAAATGATGGTTAACGAGAGCGCATTGATCTATAGTCCAGCAGACGATGCGCAGATGAACAATTCACGAGGCTTTCTAGACCCCCAGCATTGTTCTGCCTTTAACGGTGGTGGGGGGTCTGGAATGAAGTTGGTTTCCTAGCAGGCTCCACCCTAATATGGAATGAGTCTATTGTGTTAGATAATCCAAAATACAAATATCATAGTTTATAAAGTTAGAATAAAATGATTATTAATTTAGAATATTAAATTAATAATCTAGAATATTTGATTAATAAATGGAGACTTTTAGAAATACAATATTGTTGTAAAAGATATGACTCTAGAAAGGTGTTGTATCTTAGGCTCTAAATTAGGAGTATTGTTATAAGATTGTTAAGATATAATTTATTGTAAATGGACACTTGTTTATTTAATAAGTGATCCATATCTAGATTTTGTTAGGACATTTAGCTTATATATAGCTCATTGCAAGAGTATTGTGTTATTCGGGTGTAAACTCTTGCAAAGTCTCTTATGTAATTTCTTTTCCTATTTAATAAAAGTGTGTGTCTAAGGACACTTCTTCCATTATTGTGGTATCAGAGCTCCAATAATGCTGTTGAACTGAAGAGGAGATTAGTTGATCAGAGGAAGAGATCCTAGCACTGATCAGAGGAAGAGATCGGTGCATACTTTGTCAGTAAATTGGTTAGTTATTGTTCAATTTTTTTTTTAAAAGGGATTTTTTTTTTTTTTTAACTTTAATTCTACCATTATTAGACACAAACAAATGGATTTTGCAAAATGAAAATCCTGAAAATTGTCAAATTAGTCCCTGGCGAATAAGTTTCTGGAAAAGTGACTTCTTGTGTTAAATGCTCATAGCGTCTCCAATATTCTGTTATATTAAATTATCATTGTTATATTCTGATAAACATCAACAAGTAACATTTTGTTTGAAAGAATTTGTGTGGATATGTAGTTTTATTTTTTTGTTTGGTCGGAGCTTGGCGAGAGGAGGATTCGAACCGGCATCTAAGTTTGAGAGGATGCCCGCAGTCTCTTTCTTGTTCATGCAACCATGTCTGCACTTCCATTAGCATCAAGAGAGCTGATGCCAATGTCAAGCAAATCAGTGATTGTTGGGAGTAGACTGCGATGTTGCTTGGTTGCTTGGTTACTGGGCATAGCGTGATCCATTCTATGTGTGCGTGATCCAATTGTTGTAGAATTCTTGAACATAAATTTGCATTCATTCCTGTTCCTAATTGTGCTTGTTGGATAACATCATGACCTTGGCATAAAGGAACAATCCCTCTTTGTGGGATAACAAATAGCTTCTCAAAAACATAAGCATAAATTCCTCTTAGAAGGTTTTCCTGAAGCCCCATGGAGTCAAAGGTTTCATTAACTTCCTCCCAGGTAAAATAAAGTCATTCTCCTCTGAGGACACTCTGTATGTTTTTTTCATAGCTCTTGGTGTTGAAGTTATTTATGGTCAGATCCACACCCTCCATTTTCAAGTTCTATCTTATTTTTGCACTATGAAAACCTCGATCTTAAAAGAGACGCCAAAGAGAAGATTCCTGTGATTAAAATAGCCAAAGATATTACAGGCTTGTGAGATTGCCTGTGCCACCTTATTAACATTCGGGTGTTAAAACTTTTTGATTGGCAACAGATAGATAATAGCAGGTGGAATAACAGACTGTGCCTCCAATATTCACTATCATAAGACCTAAACGTTGAAGCTGCTCTTTTCAAAGGAAATAGTGAAGTAACGTTATTTCTTTCTACCAATCCAAAGACTTTGTAGGCAAATGTTTACTTGAAGGTATATCAAAGGATACAATCATATCAAGTGATTGTTTTTTGTGATAACCAATTTTTTTTGTAACTCAAAGTCTTTTTACTTTGAGGGGGGGAAAAATTGCAAGAGTTTTGTAAAGTGTAAAATTTTGAAAGTTACTTGGAATTTGACTAGATCCCAGTGCCAAGCTCAGTCATTTTTCTCCTGTTTCAACGACTATACGAGGGTCAAGGCCAAGCCCCTATAGATCATTTTTGTATGATGTGTCTAATGTGCTTCTGATCTTGATATCTCTTTCCTTGATTCCTTTTTGGTGCGAATATTCAACACTACCATGTCGAAATTAATTAATTTGTTCTCCGACTCCAATAAAATTGAAGGCACAAAATCATACAAGGCATGGAAACGTCTCATTGAAAGAACTCTCATTTACAATGAACTTTGGCATGATATCTGTAATGAAGATACTAAGCCAACCAAACCGACAAATGCAGCTACATTAGCAAAATGGGAAGTTAAAAATGTCAAAGCATTAGCACTTATTAAATATCCAGTTAATGATGAGATGTGTGTTCACATTGAAAATACCACTGATGCGTGGTCTGCTTTGAAATTTTTTAAAGATTTATTTGATACTCAAACTGAATCCAAGAAATTTGATCTTCAATTAAAGTTGCTTCAATAGAAATTGACTGAAGAAGGTGATGTACATGAATATATTTCCAGACTTAAGAAAATTAAGAAAGAAATACTAAATGTTGGTTTTCAAGTAGTAGATGATAGTTTCATGACCACAATCTTAATCGTTGGATTGCCTTCTTCATATACACATATTTTGGAAACTTTAAAAGTAACTAGCAAGTTAGACAAGCTTACATTTGATGAACTAAGTGAACTATTATCTCAACACAACAAAACTTTTGGAAATAAAAAACAAGTTCGAAAAGATGTTCTTTTCATAGAAGCAAGCACAAGTAAGTCTTCAAGTGACAGTTATAGCAACAGAGAAAGAGGAAATTTTGTACAAGGCCATGGTCAAATCCAAAGTAGAGAAAACAATTTTCAAGGTAGAGGAAATAATCAAGGCAGAGGCAAAAGTCAAGGAAGAGGATATTTTCAAGGCAACAGTCAAGGCAGAGGACAAACTCCACATAGAAATCAAAGTAGGGGAAGATGATAGAATTTCGACAAAGGGAGAGACTTCAGTCAAATTGTTTGCAGAAGATGTAACAAAGTTGGTCATTATGTAGAAGATTGTTGAACTTCCATTGATAAAATCTCCAAGTTTAATCAAAACACAACAGAGTTTGCAAATGATCAAAATGATGATGATTCAGAATATGTGTTTACCTCATATTCAACATTACAGATTTCCACTGATTTTCAAAGTGATTATGAAGATGCTTGGATTTTAGATTCAGGATCATCTCAACACATGACTTTCAGACATGACTTCTTTTGGAATTTTCAAGAATGCCATCTTAATTCTGTTTTTCTTGAAGATAATACCAAACATACTCCTTATGGAAGAGGATTAGTTAAAGTTTATTTACCTGATATTGGAGAACAAATGATTTCAAATGTATGGTATGTATCCACCTTCAAAAAGAATTTGTTGTGTTTAGTCACAATTCGACAAGCAGGACATCAGGTGATTATGGAAGATGGATTAGTTAATATTAATTCAGTCAAACAAAATATGAAAATAGTGATGACAGGTTATGAAGATGGAAAACTGTTAAGGATGAAAGGAACAATTATTCCAAGACATTTAGACTTTGCAGGAACAGTGAGTACAGGTATCTCCCCTATCAGATTGTGGCATGTGAGATATGGACATCTCAACTTTGAAAGTCTCTATCAACTGTAAAAACAAGGGATGGTTAAGGTACTTCCAACTTTCAAAAAGGAAACTTCAAAATGTGAAGCATGCATTTATGCAAAACAGAGTCGAGAAAGTTTTTCAACAACTTCATGGTGTGCAAATCGGCGGTTGCAACTAGTTCACAGTGATGTTTGTGGACCCCTAGAAACTTCTTTCAGTGGTTGCAAATATTTTTTACTCTTTGTTGATGATTTTAGTAGAATAACTTGGGTTTACTTCTTGAAGAAAAAGTCACAAGTATTTGAAAAATTTAAGATTTTTCGACAACTTGTTGAAAACGAAGTGAAAGAAAAGATAAGCACTCTCAGGATAGATAATGGTGGAGAATTCACTTCTAATGAATTCAACACTTATTGCACAGACAATGGGATAAGAATACATCTTACTGATTTCTACACTCCTCAGCAAAATGGAGTCGCAGAATGAATGAATCACACTTTGTTAGGAATGGCAAGATCCATTTTAAAAGGTTAAGTTCTACATATTGGGCAGAAGCAATCCATACAACTATCTACTTAAGGAACAAATCTCCAACTACTTCTTTGGATGGAATCACACCTTATGAAGCATGGTTTGGTTTCAAACCTCGAGTTAAACATATTAGAGTTTTTGGATCAGTATGTTATGCCTTAGTTCCGAAAGAAAAACGAACTAAGCTTGACTCAAGAAGCTTGAAATGCACAATGATTGGGTATTCTGATGAGAAGAAAGGGTATTGACTTTTGTCCAATGGAAAATTTATTGTGAGCAAGGATGTAATTTTCTATGAAACTGAAAGTAAAAGTGCTGAAGAAATAGAAAGTCTTCTTCAAAAGTTAGAAACTAAAGGAAATCAAAGACAAAGAAAACCGAATTCACATAATTGGTATGAACTTGATTTTCCTTCATCTGAAGATGACACATCTAGTCCAGTTACCTCGACAACATCATATGGGTCTTCCAGTAGTTCATCTGACTCTCCTAGCAGTAGCAGTTCATCTGACAATGAGTCTCCACCTCTAGAATCTTCAACTGATCGACAAATGTCAGTTTACATTAATCCAATTTACAATAATGGTAATTCAAATCCCCAAACCAGTGAACATCAACTGCCAAAATGGGTAGTTCAACTTTTGAAAGATGTAAGGCCTAATGAGCAAAATAAAATAGGAACAAGGGGATCACACAACAATGAAGGGAATTTTGTCTTGGAAGCAAATGATTTTATTGAACCTTCCACATACAAAGAAGAAGTAAAACATAAAGAATGGCAATAGGCTATGGTTGAGGAATATCAAGCAGTAATTGATAGCAACACTTGGAAACTTGTTGATTGTCCTACAAGTGTTAAACCCATCGGAAGAAAATGGGTTTACATAATTAAATACAACCAACATGGTGAAATTGACAAGTATAAAGCATGACTTGTGGCTAAAGGTTTTGCGTAGTAGGAAGGCATTAATTATGAGGAAACTTTTTCTCCTACCGCTAAATGGAATACCATCTGATTAACACTTGCATTGGTCGCTCAGAAAGGTTGGAAAGTTCATCAAATGGATGTAAAAAGTTCTTTTCTCAACAGAGACTTACAGGAAGATGTATATATGCAACAACCACCAAGTTTTAAAATTGCAGGGAAGGAACATAAAGTCTGGAAATTAATTAAGGCTTTATATGGGTTAAAGCAAGCTCACCGAGCTTGGTATACCAAAATGGATGAATATCTTAGGAAGGTTGGTTTTCAACGCAGTGAATTTGATGATACTTTGTATATCTGTCAACAGGGTCCTTATCTGGTGATTCTTATTATGTTTATAGATGATTTTCTCATTACAGGAAACAATGATGATCATATTGAACAGGTGAAAAAGGAGTTACATGCAGGTTTTAAGATGACCGATTTGGGACTCCTTTACTACTATCTTGGCATTGAAGTATTCCAGCATCCACATCATATTTTCATTTTTCAGAGTAAGTATGCAGCATAAATTCTTCAGCAGATTGGCATGCAGGATTGCAAACCATCTCTTACCCCTATGTAACAAAACTTGAAACTTTCAAAATTTGAAGGGGGGGAATTGGTAGACAGTACTATTTATAGATAGTTGATTGGCAGCTTGATTTATTTGACAACCACTCACCCAGATCTATCTTATGCAGTCAGTATTCTTTCCTATTTTATGCAACAACCATGGGACAACCACTAGAATGCAGCCAAAAGAGTTTTTCGATATATCCAAGGAACAAAATATTTTGTTCTTCTTTACAAAAAGACTAAAATTTTTGTACTTGGTGGATTTTCAGATGTCAATTTTGTCGAAATTATTGATGATTGAGCATCAACATCAGGTTATTTAATGAACATGGGTTTAGCAGTAGTGTCTTGGAATTGTAAGAAACAAGCTACAGTGGTTACTTCTACAAGAGAAGCATAATACATCTCAGCATGGGAAGAAACATGTGAAATTGTTTGGTTACGTAGAATTTTACAAGACTTGGGCATTTCTCAAGCAAAAGCTACATCATTATTCATCGACAGCTAGTCAACCATTAAGCTTGCCAATAATCCAGTTTTTCATTAAAAGACAAAGCATGTAGACACCAAGTATCATCATATCAGATCACTCATTGCAAAGGATGTCATCAAGCCAATTTATTGTCCTTCAGAAGATCAAATCTCTGACATTTTCACGAAACCTCTTGGCAGAATAAAATTTACTAAGTTCAGGGATGAACTTGGTATCTATTGTAATGTATATTTGGATCATAGGGGGGAATGTTAGATAATCCAAAATACAAATATCATAGTTTAATAAGTTAGAATAAATGATTATTAATTTAGAATATTAAATTAATAATCAAGTTAGAATAAAATGATTATTAATTTAGAATATTAAATTAATAATCTAGAATATTTGATTAATAAATGGAGACTTATAGAAATACAATATTGTTGTAAAAGATATGACTCTAGAGAGGTGTCGTATCTTAGGCTCTAAATTAGGAGTATTGTTATAAGATTGTTAGGATAGCATTTATTGTAAATGGACACTTGTTTATTTAATAATTGATCCATATCTAGAGTTTGTTAGGACATTTAGATTATATATAGCTCATTGCAAGGGTATTGTGTTGTTCGGGTGTAAACTCTTGCAAAGTCTCTTATGTAATTTATTTTCCTATTCAATAAAAGTGTGTGCTTGAGGACACTTCTGCCATTATATTGCATAAAACCCCCTCCAATCCAAAATCTCTTACCGCAAACCACTTACCATTTACTATTTTCTAACATGTCGTCATCGCCTCGTGATGTCACTTTCCATTACGTCCCCGTACAAGTCCCATCTCATAAATCTATCAATTCATCCCCCCTGTTCACCCATCGCAAGTCCCTTCACCATTGTTATTCTCCAATCAATGCCCTCCATGTCACTTGGTCACACTCATCACCCATCCTTCACCTTCCCTCTCACACTTCAAATTATTCGTTGGCCATTTACTACAGGCTAACATATTCATTAGCCTGTTGATTTGTTCCCCGTGCCCAACGGATACCCATTTACTCAAAGCTAGACCTGCTCCTTCATTCACACACTACTCATTTTATCCCCACACAAGAAATATTTCCTTTTTCCCTCTTTGATTCAGTCACCAACCCATTCACAACAGTTACCACTTACATTTTTGTTTGAATTGCAGGTACTTTTCACAGTGATGGTGCTAAAGTCCAAGAAAGCAGAAGACGATGAAAATCCTTTCCTCCCACCTCTTGTCGACCTCAACAGGATCCCATTGGCTGGAAAAGATTATTTAATCTCAGAGACAAGGTGAGAATTTGATTTCACTGAGTTGCAGTCATGGTTTAAAGATACCTTCAAAGATCAGAGCGACGAAATCGGGCTCTGGGAGTCTAATTTTCCCCTGTATCTTTTTCCCTAAGTCCATCATTTCCCTGAATTCTCCCTCAAGTGTCAGGCTCATTACCTCCCAGAACAAAGAGCCATAGTTTCCTCATCAGGAGAAACTTTGTTCTTCATCACAGCAGAGGCCATTGATCAGATGATGCAGATACCTAGAACCGAATCCGCCTCCACTTTCAACCTAGAAATCCTAATAGAGTTGTACTAGAACCTGTCCTTTCCTCAAAGAGCCCATATTTTCTAGCTTTTCCTCCCATAGGATGCTCAACTCCCCAATAAAAAAACCCCGTATCATTCTTCCTTGCTCTCAGAGAAGGGAAACCAAGTTATTTCATCACTTTGTTGCATGCTTGGTTACTTTTTAGATGATGAACCTATACTGGGTTTCCTATCCATTTTTTCTACTGAGGAAAATGCCACCATCCAGTTCGACTACAACACTTTCTTGGCAAAGAACATCCATGATCAGTTTTCAAAATTCACCACAGAGGGCATGTTCCGGTATTCCTCAATACTGGCTAACATGTTCACTTTTTTTCAAGCAGAAAGGTTTTCTTTCTTGATGCAGAAGACGGACAAGGATGGGAAACCACAGGCAGTAACATCTTGAACTTTGCTACTCTAAAGGAAATCCACATAATTCATCTTCAAACAGTTCATAGAGCATTTCTATCATCCAATTGTGAGTATGCTCAGTGGCAGGCCAGAGCCAAGGATAAACAAAGAGATCTAGATAATTTTACACCTCTTAGGCCTCACAAAGACGGGAGATTGGTACTTGTACCAAAATCACACAGAGTTCAGAATATATGCTTTTGAGTTATCTCTATAAAAATTTCCCAAGTATTTACCAGTGAGGATATTTTCCCTAGAATATATAAGACAAATGATAAATTCTGATGACATACACTTTGTGTCACTGAAGAAGAAGAAGCAGTTGAAGATTAAGGGGCAGATTGGATCTTTCATCTGCAATAGTCGAGCTACCATGGAAGAGGCTGATAATCTCTTGAAAGAAATGAATTTCAACACAAGTTTCCCGTGGCACTACGATCCATGTGGAATCATCACAGAGATGAGAGTGAAGAAAAAGAATATCGCATATATTCATACACCCAAGCCCAAGATAGAAAGGTTCATATATCAAATGGGGTGGGAGATGAACACTATGGAAGAGATAGAACATCAATATCCTTCAGTTACTATCTCACAAACATCCACACCATAGGTACCAAATGAGAAAAGGCCTAGAAAGTACACTTCCCCTTTAGTCACATAAGTCTCGGCTGAGTATTTCCAGATACACACCAAAAGGCCAAAATTTAGTCACACGACTAACACAACTGGTGAAAAGGAAACCCTTTCTACTACAGTTATGAAAGGTGATCATTCACCTCTTATCACAAGAAACCAATAGATCATGTCTATCGTTTCGTCCAAGAAGTCGATTGATACTTTACTAGTCGATCAACTGAATAAAGGAGGTCCAAAGTTGAGTATTTTTGAGAAATATGATATGATCAAGAAGAAGAATCAGATGCTGACCAACAACACCTATGCCCAATTTTGTAAGAAAACATCCACGACACAACACATGCTCTTTTCCTCTTTTGATACAGAGAAAGGCAGGATGCAAATGGTCTTTTTGCAGGCACAAGTAACTTGCCCTAAGGCGATCACTGATTACAAGAGAGAGACGTTTGAATTCAATACCTGAGATGTGCACCCAGACCACCAGATGAATCTTCACTGGCAAACTAGAGAAACGGTTTTCTCTACTTTGGCAAATGCTTTCACTACTACTACTAAATTACAAGTTTCTATGAGCAATGTTCAGACACAATTAAAGTTAGTGAATATATCATCCTTTGCAAAGGACAACAGAATTAAAACCTTCAAAGAATTGGTCCTCAAGATTGGGTATGACCCCTGAAATGCGAAAGAAGTTTAAGAGATGCTCAAAAATAAGAATGTTGATATAGAATCTCTGAGGAAACAAATGAAACTTCCACCCACAAAAGATGCACAGCCTAAGGAAATAGCTGAGACAAAAGGTGAGAAGGATGAGATGTTCAAGTTGATCATGGAGCAGAATGCACAGTTGAGAGAGATGGAAGTTGAGCTGGAGAAATTGGTGAAGGATGAAGAGAAATCAACACCTATGGAAGTCATTCCATTAAGTGCAATTCCACTCATAGGAGTCAGCACAACGAGTGTAGAAACAAACACCACGACTAAAATTCCACTCAGCCACCCCACTGACATCTCTGGAAAAGACAGTGGAACCTGCAAAATCCATGGAGGAGATGAACTTACAAGAAACATAAATTAGAAGGTTTATGAAAGAAGTTGATAGCCTTCAGGAGCTCAAGTCTTCTTACCAAACAAACTACTCCATGGAGAAACAAACATCAGATAAGATCAAACAAGAATTATAGCAGATTCAAAAGAAAAGAGTGGGGGAAAAGACACTTGTTGAGGCCAAAGAGAATATTTGGATGCATATCTCCAAATCCATAAATGAAATATGGCCCATGGTGTGAATCATGTTTGAGAAAAATGAACTGGTGCAGAGGAGCAGTAAGGATATCGAAAAAATAAAAGTAGTGTTGGGAGAAATGCCCACAGAAGCCATAGAGATGATTAAGTTCCTTAATTCCAAGACCAGGGAAGAGTTACAAGACCTAAATATCGAAGATCGAACTAAGAATATCCTTGAAGTAAAAAGGTTGCTGACCAAAAAGGGACTGATGCTATAGTTGGAGGAGAAAGTTCAAAACATGGACATCAACGTTCAAATATTCTTTGGTAAGGTCGAGGCTCTACAGAAGAAAGGTCTCCCCAGTTTAATGGTCCTAAATGATAAGTTGATGACCCTTCCTGATTACAAACAGAAGCTAGCATCAGTGGCCAAGGACAGTTCCAAGTTTTCGGGAATACAGGGTAGTATAACTGGCAAAGCATTCTTAGAGACTTTGTAGCTAGACCTCAACATACAACACGAGATTCGATATATTTTCATCGTCAAACCAACTTTTTCCAAGTACAGAGAAATGGATGAAATATACCGAAGACTACTCAAGGTCACCATTCCCAGTCAGCTAAGATGGGAAGAGTTGTGCAATTTGATAGAGTAAGAGATGAGGTGTGCAGGTTGAATCAACAATCGGATTAGGCAAAGTCATGTGGGTGACTCACCAACGGCCTTCCTCAAAATCAACATGAATATTTCAACACATCATCAATAGTTCTTGAATTTTTGCATCTGTTAGTTAGTCAGTTAGATTTAGAATCAACCATGTCCTGATCATTAATGACAGGGTCGTTTGTAATTTTGATTATAAAAACTTAAAACTTTGAAGTTTTGAGGGTTGATCTTTACGCCCTATAAGCTGTAAACACTGTAACTTTCTATTAAGAGATCTTCCAGTAATACAAAGGGATGTTTGATAAGAGTCTTGCGTGTTATTTATTGGTGATGTTTTTTTTCTGTGTTGAATGTTTATCTCTCTCAGTTATCATATTGTATTCTAATCTAATCTTTTAGAAGTAGCAAATGTTACAGGATTTATCTTTGTATACCTTGTTTCTAACTTCTGAAGATCTTGATGTTTATCTTCTAATATTATAGTAAAGGAATTCTTAATTGCTTCTTTACTTTAATTGTTAACCTCATCTTTTCTTCTACCCATCACTTTATTTCTAAAGAATCTAGTAAATGCATTACCTTTCCCTGTGAAAATAATCTTTTTTATTTTTTTTTGGATCTCGATCTTTATGAAACAGACCACATAGCCCAATAGATGCGTGAACACTATTTCAGCCAATTTATTAAAAAACAAACCACCCAATCTTATTCTTTTTAACTAGCCTAATATCTGAAAATCAAAACATAGCTAAATCAAATAGAGAGATCCCTCTCTGAAATTGGAAGGGATAGATCCCGGTTTCTAAGTGGTTAGATAGAGTTACCTATGATATATTTCTTCTACCCGGACAACCTCTAGTAATCTACAGAGCGATAACAAAATCATACAAGAAATACTGGAGGTATTTTCTTGTTTGGTCACTCTAGTGAATAACCAAGAAATTTCCTGAAAAGTGGTTTTTAAAAGAGTTGACCTGCAACTTGGTAATATATTCAGGGATGGCCACAGGATTCTCCAAGAATTCGGGCAAGAGGTCTAGGCTATTTTCATTCTTTTTCAAGAAGTCCCTGCAATCTTCACCTTTGAAGGTGAGTGTTGGATCTGGGAGTTTTAGCATTTTACGGAACACTTGAGGGGAAAGAGAGATAGGAGAATGGTATTGAGGTTAAATAATCCACTGACATGGTATATATTTCTCAGCGCACCAGGAAACCAGTTCTTTGCAGTAAAAAGCTTCAGGAACACAACCTGCACGAGCAATTCTGGATGTCCAAATTACTTCCTTCTGAGCAGAAGGGGATGAATAGTAAGAATACACTCTACACATTGAAAGTTCTAGTCCTCACGTCCAAAAATGTTCAAAGTATCTCTATAGAACTGTTTTCATGCTACTGCTTCCATAAGTTGTTGAAAATGTTCTTTTAATCCAGATAATATTTGAAAAGAGTGCTTGAGAGATATAATATAATCTTCCACAAATCGTGCTTTAATGTGGTTTAACAAGAAAACTCCTCAAGCCCTTCTCTTATTAATGACTATATTTAAAAAACCTACATGATGAGTTATTAGCATTAAACCACACTAAATGCATATTTGGAAAAGTGCGAAGGTGGCAAGGACGAATGAGAGCAATTAGGATTTGGGATTTTTGTGAACTTGCCAATCCGGGAACTCGTGATCCCATGATTTTGAAAGGTTTAAAATCGGATAAGTGTTGTAATGCAGTTGGTCGAACTAAATATAGGAGAGATGAGATACTTAGGAGCTCACGGAGTCTGATGGTCAACATATAGATTGCAAATCTTTTGGGTGAAAAATGTATATCACAGAACATGGGATATAAAGCTTGAACCCGAGAACCCGTGAATGCATAAAAAAATTAATTATAGGATGATACAGCGGTCGATCAGACTCATGATATGGGGAATAGGATGTGAGAACCCGTGATTCTACCAGCCTGTGAACCCATCATTTTTGAAAACATGACTAAGTATAGTAATTATAAAGGGAGAATTGAAGGGAGAAAATAAAAGTGAAATTTGGGTAAGTATAGAAGAGGGAAAATAAATGTACAAAAGATGTTGGGAGATTAGAAAAGAGAAGGGAAATTTCAAAAGTTGGAATTGATCTCAACAACTGGCTCAAACTATGGGATGATAACCCCCTATGGGTTATCAAGAATGTAGAACCTTTGATCACCAGGTGCTTCCGCCTATTATGTTATGGAGTCAGAGTAAGAATATACAAACTGAAAAATAAAAATATGTACAGTGAGAATGAGAAAGTCTTAGGAGAAGAAACCTTTCAAACGTTTCTTGTATACAAGAAACATTAATATTTTACCCTTCATGTCTTGGAGCATATAGGAATTAAAACCCAATGTCTTCTCGACGATGTATGGTCCGATCCAGAGTGATTTGAACTTTGTATGCATCGATGGTTTCTCCTTGGCCTTGTTCCAAAATGACACCAACTCTCCCTTCTAAAAATTATTTACAGTTGTTCTCTGATCAAAATATCTTTAGACACTTTGCTACCTTTGAGAGGTTTGATTCAGGGCTTTGCTTTGCCCTTCCTCCAATTTTAACAACCGGTTAATCCTCCTTTGGATTGGTGAACTCTGTTGTGTATATTTGGTATTGACCATAGAAGTCAATGCATTGAGCTCGAGGATAATTAGAATTTTCTCTTCCTTACCATAAACCAATGTATAGGGGGACATCCCACTGCTATCTTTTGGAGTCATTCTGCTCACCCACAACACATCAGTCAACTTCATATGCCAATTCCTTTGGTTCTTATCAATGGTTTTCTTCATTATCTAAACAAGTGTTTTGTTTATGGATTCATCCAGGCCATTACCTTGTGGATAGTAATTCGATGATTGACCCATGATAATTCCATATTCTCCCCAAAAATTTATAAACTTTGACCCAATGGAAATCGAACCATTATCTATGATAAATTTATCTAGGACACCAAATCTTGATATAATATTATCTTTGAGGAACTTAATTAGCTCTTCATAATCAACCTTCTTTAATTCCATCGCTTCCAACCATTTCGTGAAATAATTTTTATATGTGAGAATGTACATATGCCCCTTGCTAGAATTCAAATTAATCGGCCCAACAACATCAAGTCCCCATTGGGAGAATGGTTGTTCTATAATTATGGGTTGCAAAGACATCGCAGATCTCTTCATTTTTCTTGAAAACCGTTGCCATGATGCACACTTCCTTATTGTGGCATACAAGTCTCTGAATATTGATGGCTAGTAGAATCCATCCCTTATTATCTTATGAAAAGTGGAAGTAGATGCAAAGTGTCCACCGCATATTCCTTCTTGGAATTGTCTCATCAGTTCTTTGGCTTGGTTTTGATCAACGCATCTCATTAGTATACCATCATAATTTCTCTTGAAAAACATATCATCAATCAACACATATTGATTTTCCTTCATCTTCAATTTTCTTTGCTCCTGGGAGTTCATAGTGATAGGAAATTGCCCAGACCTTAAGTACAATATAATATATGCATACCAATGTGAATCATCTAATGGTTCTCCTACTGAAATTGAAATCATTCCATCCACATAATTACCATTTGTTATGAGCTTTCATAAATAGGCTTGTCCTTTGATAACTTTTAAAGGTTTAATCTCGATATCATATTCTTGTATCGTTTCCATCCAATTAGCCCATTTTCCTTCTCTCAATTGTTGATTTAGAAGCATATTAACTGGTGATGAGGGAACATAAGAAATAACATGGGAGTTCAATATGTACATCTAAAAGTGCACCACCACTTTTACAAGAGCCAAGGATTACTTTTCTAGTTTTGAGTACTTCAATTCATAGTCATGTAGGGTTTTTCTCATGAAACTGATTGGGAGTTCTTCTCCTTTGGTATTCTTCTGAGTAAGAACTAATGCAACCATTGTCTCTTTAGTGAATGAATAGATGATGAAATCCCTTTGAAATTATGAGATGATGAGGACTGGAGTTGTGGTTATTTATCCTTTGATATTTTTGAAAGCCTCTTGAGTATTCATTGTACATTCGAACCTCTGCTTCTTTTTCAGCAAAACAATGATTGACTTTATGATACTTTCATATTCAGTAAAAAAGCTTCGCACAAAATTGTTCTTGTCGAAAAATGATTGGAATCCCTTCTTGGATGTCGGGGGGTTAAGATAATATATTTCTTTGACTATTTTTGGATCTATGTAAATCCCTTCATTGCACATAATGTGGCCCAACAATTTTCCTTGATTTACATCGAACAAGAATTTATTTGGATTTAGAGAGACATCATATAATCTACATCTTTCAATAGATTTTATCAAATGATGGATATGATCACCCCTTGTTTTTTAATGCACTTTCAATTCATATTGATAGTCTTTCATAAATTTTTCTATCAAACCACTAAATGCATGATCCATGGCCCTCTAAAATGTGGCTCCATCATTCTTCAAACCAAAGGGCATTCTAGCATATAAATACTTCTCCCAAGGTGTCATAAATGTCATCTTTTCCCTATCTTCCTTAGCCACCAAGACTTGATTATATCTAGAAAAACCATCCAACATGGACATGCAGGTTGATCCGGTGACTTGTTGGAGAAGCAAATCCATATTAGGTAAAGGAAAGTTATCCTTTATGCTTGCTCTAGTAATGTCTTTGAAGTCAACACACATCCGGTTTTTCCCAATATTTTTTATTACAATAACATGATTTGAAATTCATTCTGAGTGTCTAATGGGATAAATTATTCCCGCCTTCTTCAATTTCTCCAATTCAATCTTTACCAAAGGTTTCAGTTTGAGATTCATTATCCTTATTTTTTGTTTCACTGGATTTTCTTCTCTTCCCTCAAAGGAATTATATGTTGGAATATAGTTGTATCGTAATATTTCAAAACATCATAGGTCCAAGTGAACACATCAATATATTCTTTGAACAAGGCAACATATTGATCAACTTCCTTAGTGGTGAAATCAACTCCCAAGTTGACATATTTCGGGGAATTGTTAGTTCCAATATTGACTTTTCTTATCTCTTGCACTTTTTCAAACTAAAACTTCTTCAAGGAGACTTATTAGCATGATCATCTTTCATAAAAATAGATTCAGATCATATACAATATTTGGGGACAAAAGACAAGTGATCATCTTCATCATCATTCAACAAAAAATCCCCAATTGTTCATCGTTCTCAAATACTTGAAAATATTCAATGTTATCGGGCATGGACGGTCGGAAATATCTTTCTACTTGGAAAGACTTTTTTCTTTGGATATTGTGTGGGTTTGATAATGAGGAAACCAAGGCTAATGAATTTGCCTTGTGATTCTTGTCCCTTGGAATGAAAGAAATGTTGAAGGAACTGAAAGATTCCATAAATTCGTTAAATCTTTTGAAATATAACTTAAGTCTATCCTTTTTTATTTTATACCTCTTGGTAACCTAATTGATCACCCACTATGAGTCGTCATTCACAATTAGATGTTCTATTTTCTTTCCTTTTGCAAGGATCATCCCCTAAATCAAGGCTTCATATTCTTCTTCGTTATTAGTGCATGAAAAATCCAATCTAATAGCATGCAGATGCACAACCCTATTTGGGCTCATAAGAAAAATCCCAACTCTACTCCTAGAATTTGAATAGGCTCCATCGAATGACATCCTCTAGTATCCTTCAAAGAGGCATTCTTGATTCTCCGCATATTGAACTTTCTCTAAGATTTCTTTATGTTCCATGTCCAGGATAGCATAGTTTCCAATCCCGACATCTATATAATCCTCCATCAATTCATGGTCCTTATTCTTGAAAGAGAAGGGTTTTCTAGGTTCACGGGGCACTTTAATCATTGTTCCTTCTTTGGCTGGTAGCATCATACAACTTCCATAGTTCATTATATATCCCCTGATCATATATGTCCAATCTCTTCCCAGCACAACTCCATATGAAAAAGGAAGGTCCACCACAATAATATTGAAAATTGTGATAATATGGGGGGCTTCCGTAATCTAAGCATTAAAGTCCTTGATCTCTCCATAAGATGACACTTTTCTAGAATCAATTGCATATATGCTTTCACCGGTTTCATAATACTTGGTGCAACTCATGCCCAATGCCTCCATGACCTCCAGTGGCATGATATTATTTGTCACACAAGTGTCAAATAAACAATTGTGTAATGCAACATCATGATTTTCAATAGAAATGTAAAAGGGAGGAATTTTACCTCTCATCTTGGCAGTTGATTGGCTCAGTATTTGTTTTGGACTGGTAACAACAACTTATGCTCTTTTAGATAGATCGTCAAACAATTTCATATGTTCTCTCTTTGATGGGGAATATTCACCACTTCCATAAAGGGAAGGGTTATCCTTAATTTACTCAAATCCTCTATGACATTATATGTCATTTGAGTGGAGTTTGATGTCACGTGTTGCCTTTTACTTCCAATGCTATTCGTCACTTTCTCATTTTCTCTTTTCTCATTTTTTTTTCTTTTTCTTTTTTGTTCTCTTTATCAAAATCGCCTTTATTTTTTGGTCTATTTAAAAATACTTTTGTCTAGGTGACGTTTTCTTGCGATTTGGGATCGTTGTCACGCTCTTAAAATATATACATGGGCATATCACATCCATCCATCTACATAGTTTCGGAGCTTTCATCAGGTGAGTAATAATTCTCTTTCTCAATTAATTTCTCATCATACACATCATGCAGAATAGTCGCATTAGGATTAGGTTTTCTAGGAACCCTTGGACTTTGCAAATTATCCGTTTTATCGAACCTCTCTCTATTTTATTGGGGGGGATTTCTTCTTTGCTATGGGATTGGAATTCTTAGATTTTCTACATAATTATCTCCCCTTCTTAGTCTAGTTATCTCGTTTTGCATTTTCTTGATAGTTCTGTTCATCTGTGCAATTTTGATTCTCTTCTTAGTTTCCTATGCCACCATAGGGTCAACCTTTAAATCATGTATGGTTCCCTTGAAGAATACTCCTCCCATTGTTTGGTTTTGATCCATTCGAGGATTGAATTCTTCATTTTTTCTTGAACTGGAATCTCCTTGAATATCAATATTTAATCCTCCTAGATACCTTTATACTCTTCCCAGTATAATGTTGGGGTCAACACCCATTTCAATCATAATTTCTCCCATCTCAGTGTCTTTAGTCATTTCCTCCTCCAAGGTATCCATTTGAGATGTTCTTATAACATATTTCACATTCATGGGCATTGCATTCTTATAACAACTAAGAATGACTGGGTCATTTGGTCTTTTATCTTCTGGAATCATACTAGAGGTTTTATTGAACCTGAGATTAAAATATTGTATCCTTTCATTCTTTCTCAAACCAATCTTGGTGAAATCAGTGAGAAGGGTATGATAAGCAATTGGAGGGGAAAACATAGTTAGGAACATAGCTTCAAGATCATTAAAAGAGAGAATTGATCTACTAGGCAATGTTGTATACCATTCATGCTCTCTCTTTGTTATAGCAAGATTTGCCTCACCCTATGCAAACTTGCACAAAGGGCCTTTTTCCATTTCCCTATGTAGATTTGACGTCCCTTTTTGAAAATCCCAGAGCTAAAAACATTATTTTTCCACATATAAGAACCCTATCTATTATGAAACATGCATATACATAGGTTGCATCACTACAACCCGTGTACATCGGGATTTGTGGCCAAAATTAAAAAAATGATGTCAGGTTTCCAAGCCACGTTACTAGATCCATGATCATTGACCTTCCATATACTGGAAACGTTCTGAATTGACCCTTCAGTTCCACTTGAGGGATATAAATGGGCCAAATCCAAGCTATGCAAAAGGGGAGAAGAATTCAACTTTGAGAGAAAAGTTACTCTGGATAAATTATTCACTTCATATTGAGTCTACATCCCTTTGTCCTTTTAAGTCTGAACACATTGGTCAATCCCCAAGCTCTTCCCTATTTGATTGAGAACCTCATTGTCTCTCTTATATGAGATTTCCTTTGGTGGATGATTGAAGTGGTGGAGGCCTAGCTGGAAGGGACTTAGTTTCTTAGTTCCGAACCATGTTGACATGGAAGTTTGTAATTCATTCACTTCTACTGATTACATTTTAATAGAAATACTCATTTCTCGTCCAATTAATATCTTGCAAATATTTGAATTGTTACTCCATGGGTATATTTGTTATGAATGTTGATGGATTATGCTATTGAATGTGATAGCATTATATATTATCACCATATGCTTGTGTTTCTTGGTTGTTGAGGACAAGTTGCAGGTGTATTGCTTTGAGTCAAGTGCTCAATGGTGGACTTCATCAAATGTTTGGACGAGGTAGGACTTTTATCTTGTCTTGCTAGCATATTTGTTTATATAGCATACCTGAGATTAAAGTTGATTTATGCATTCATTTCCGTCTGTAGTGGTTTACCCCTATCCATAGAGAGATTTTCCTCATAAAAGAATTGGCGACCATACTGGGGAAAGAATCTTCTTTTTCAGGGTTTGGAGCATTTTTCTCCTTCAATTGATCTCGTTTATATTGAGTTTCTTGTCACCTGACTACTTGAAAACCTATGTTCATTCTAAGTCTAAGTTTCTTATCCTTCTCCTTCACCTAGTTGTGTTTTAAAACATATACGTGGGTTTTTACCTGATAGTCATGTACATACGTGTGTTGTCCTTCTACAATAGGCATATATACATGCTTTTTCCCTGAACAGTCGCGTACATCACCCTTTGTTGCTTGGTTGTTGGGTTTGATGGTTGTTGGGTAGGTTTTGATGATTGTTGAGTCTTCTTGGGTCTCTGTTATGACTGTTAAGTGTCTATGAAATGATACAAAAACTTTCTTGGTTGAATATTTGGGCAGTGCCTTTCTCATCATCCTTTTCATTTGATTGTCCTTGCATCTTGGGCTAGGTGTTTGTTTCTTGATATCCTACTTGGTTGTGTCTATTTACATATAGTAGAGTTCTTATATCAATTCATTGATTATTCCTTTAATTTTCGTTCTTTTATATTGAAAATACAAAAATATTAGCCATTTGATATTTTGAGACCTTATCATTGATCTTAGTACATGTAAAGAAAGATTGCATCTTATTTGGAATTGCATAATTAAATTGAAAATTGCATTTTGAAAAGCATATCATTTAGTGGGAATTGAAGTTAGGACTTTGCATTGTATTCATATTCATTTATTTTACTTGTTGAGTCATAACATCATTAGTTTAACGACCACACCTTTTTTGAGTAATCAAGGCCACTAAAAGTAACGCTAATAATTTAAAATTGATTAGTAATGGTTTTATTTTCTAGGTTGTACAAACAAGATTAGGACTTAGAGCCTTGGAATAGGATTTTGTGAGTAAAATTCTCCAAGGCTATTAAATCAACATATGTGTCTGACTAAGGGAGTGGTGAAATCCATTGTATAATTGGTGACGTCAGGGGGCTCCACTTACACTGGAGTTAAACATGCAGTCGTGTGAGGTTGGTTGAAGGGATATGCCCCCAATACCTTCTTAGTGTCAGATATATTTCTGGGGATCTATTCATAGATGGGGATGTTTCTAGTACATTTACCTTTGTGAGAGGTGGTGCTTTCAAGGTTTCAGGCTTTGTTACCTTGCCCATACGATGGACCTAACTTACAATTGTTCTCCTACGCATCAGTTATATCATGGTTTCTTAGTTGCTTGACATAGGTACCACATAGGTTACTTGCAGGGGTTATTCTATAGGTACCCTAGGTTAGATAAGGGTCAGACATCATAAAGTCTTTATGGAGGATTACCTCTCTAGGGGGATCTAACCGACTGGTTGTTAAGCCCACGAGGGCCCTTATAACTGATTCTAATACCTATGATCTTTAGCAGGGATTCTCAGGACCCTCTTGGGAGAGGCATACCTACTTTAGGGAGGGAGGCCCCTTTTAGCCACTTTATCATATTTGTGTGCATATTAGCCCTTTTTATCGTATTTGTGTGCATATTGGCTCTTTGATTACTAGTTGGCCTTAGGATTTGTTTTATATATCGAGTCTTGAGTCATCATGAAGCTAGACCAGATTCCCTGCAGGTATCATTGCTTGTTACAGTTAACACCACATTTTGATTCTTTTCCTTATAAAAGGCGTAAAGCTATCAGATATGGTACACAAACCTCCACTTATGAGACTTGTGATCATACAAGGATGAGTACTGAATCGAGTCAGAAATATACTAGTAGTCCTTCGACTCCCATACCTACTATAGTTAACGATACCCCATTGACACCTTCAACCAAAATGGTTGTAGTGTCAAAGGTGCCTATCAATACCTTTTCCCATCCTATAATGAATAATCACTAGAATATAATTTTCAGTCCATCCATATCGCCTCTAGTCCTTTTTCTTATGGCATGCTGAATTTCACTTCACAATTTTCAGCCTCCATCCCAGTGGTTGGTTCGAATACTAGTATTGGACTCAAGGGAACAACTCCTCCACATACTCCTTTCTTGTTTGGTGGTACCCATGTCCCACAAATGAATCCTACAGTTGGAGGATTTCCTCCTTTTAACCCAGGGTCTAATCATGTTCCTAATGATTCTATATGGAGTAACCAACATGGTGGGAAAGCTACTTCTTATGGTCTATCCTTTGTACCCACCTCCTCTGTATCAATTCTAGCCAACATGTTTGGCATGATGAATCCACTTTTATCCTCCAGATTCATACCTCAGGGAGGTCAATTTCATACCGTGGGCGTCCCCCAATATGGAGCCACTCCAGTTGGGGGCAGTTTTTACAACCCTCATTAGAACATTCCTACTGGAATGGTGCCCAACCAACCCCGCATGAATAAGTTCACAGGAGGGTCTTATAATCCTGGATAGGGCCATGGTGCTTACCAGAACCCTGGATGGGCTGCGATTCCCCAACAACAATCTTTCCAGGGAGCTTGGGGCCAGATGTTGTAACCCCTTCTCCCTTTTCTGGCCATGCTCAATATTCCAAACTTGTCTAAGTTAATGAACGACCCCGTGTGTCATGTGTTGGCATGATTTACAGGAAAGTGTGTGCTTGTCATTGATGGAAAGAACAACAACGTTGATGGAAAATAGGAAAAGGAATCAAGCTCAGGAGGGATAGAGGCTTGGAAGTGTTCAGAGGAAGGGTGAAGGTCGAAGCCACCTCGTGGAGATAAGCCAGAAGAGAAACAAGGAAGATAGATTGAGCCATCGATCTAAGAACATGATCAATGAACAACATCTGGTTCACATCAAAATTTGTGAGGAGGTTACCGTTCATGGAATCTCACTTCAAAAGAATTGGCAACTTGAAAGTTGAATTACTCGAAGCCTGAAATTTGAAATGAATGTGGACCATCGGATCTGAAGAAAATGCAGTGACCATCAGATTGAATTAGGTGAAGGACAAGATAAGCAAGGGATGATATCTGAGATCACAATCACTCGAATATCCGTCAGCTATCAGATCAAATTAATTGAAGGGTAAGTTAAACAGGGCTAAAGGGTTGATAATTTGATTATCTGAATACCCGTCAAGCATCGGATCAAACCTGAATTCCCGTCAGCCGTCAGAATGTTTTCAAGTGGAAGGATAGGATAAGAGAGGTATGTGAATTTCTGTCAGTCATTGGATCATTCTAAGTGGAAGGAAAATATAATCTAGAAGAGATACATCACAGATATATCGGGTCGTTGATCTAAGATCATGATCCAATGAATGTCATTCGTTTCAGGTATAAATATGTGAGGAGGTTACTCTTTAGAAAAATCTCACTTCAAGAATTCAGTTTGAGATTTGAAATTCCTGAAGTCCAAAGACCTGGAGAGCTGAAATGAATCCTCAACCATCAAATCATCCTAAGTAAATCTCAGTTGTCAAATTGTCTGAAGAAGATCTCAAACCTCAGATCATCTGAAGTGAATCTGGGCCATCTAATCCAGAGCGTTAGTTTGAGATTTGAAATCTCCGAAGTCCAGACACCCAGAGAACCTAAATAAATCTTCGATCGTTGAATCATCCGAAGTAAACTTTAGCCGATAGAATCACTCTAAAGTGGAAGGATAGGATATGATAGAAGGGAACACTAATCTCAGTGGCCGAGAATCAGGCACTCGGATCTACTATCGACTGGGCATATCGGACCCCCTGATATTTCTACCTTTAACCATGGGGGGGTCTGAGTTGTTGGTATTTTCCATGTGGGACCCTCATACATGTCACCTTCCTATTAACTTGGACCCCCCTCACTCATTACCACTTACTGCCTAACACCCCCTCCGAGTAAACCACCAAACCACTCATACATACCACCTCCACACTTCGACGTCACACACCACTACCTGCTACACGTCACACTCCACTACCGTGCTCTTCCTCCACACTCCACTACACTGCCTACACATCTCACCCACGTCAATAGACCACCTCAGCAAGGACACAAGTCATCCTATATGAAAAATCATTTCGGGTGTATTCTCAACCATTGATCATAATACAGTGGAAGGATAGTGTAAGTTTTAAAAGTTGAAATCGAAGTTACGAAGGGCGAAGTTTCGACAGTCGTCCATATCAATGTTTGATTAAGTCCTAGTTGTTAGATTGAACAATGAAAGGATGAGTTTAAATATCAAATCTGAACCGTCTGTTCAGGAGCACCATCAAGATCATGAGATCAACAATCTCATCGCATTGTGGGGCCAGAACATGCTCAGGTCTTAATTTTTCTTAAGTGGGCCGCAATCGAAATGATTTTGGAGAAAGGATGCATGGAGGCTAGTAGTGTATTGTGGGAAGAAAAGTGAGTTTCCCTCAAACTACCTATGGACTTACCCATAATTGCGTGGTCACTTGAAGTTCATAGGCCAAGGTCATATCTATAAATGGAGCTAGCGCTCACTAGACTAAGATCGGGAAGCACCTTTTGAATAGGAATTTGGTCACCTTCTGTGGTCACATGAAGGAAGGGGCTTAGAAGCCAAAGAAGCTAAGGATGACTGAATATAACTGATAGAGAAGACAAAGAGTTTTGATTTCCAGAGAAGCCAAAGAATCATAGGAAAATGGCCACTGATGATGAACACATTAAACATAACCGCCAAAGAAGACGAAGAGTTACAATGATGATCATGTAGAGGAATCGGCATGGTAAATATATGCAGATCAGAGAAGAGGATGTGGATTCACTCGTCAGTGATGTTTTGGGTAGGAAAAGATGCAGTGAACAACTTGAAGGATAGAATAGTGATGCAGTGAAGAGCATGCAGAGGCATCATGTATAGAATGGACATGGCATAGAAAGCATAAAATGTAGAATAATGGAAAGCACAATACATGCGTGTAGGAAGATACTGATGTAGGCAGAGAAGAGAAGGGTACAAGAACAATGATGATACCGGTAAGCCATTGATAAATATTGTATCACTGTGATAAATTTAAGAAAGAAAATATTTATATTTCAGGGTGGTAGGGAGGTTCTAGGGAGGAATGTTGTCCTTAGAGTTTCAAGTGGGTGCTTCAACACAGGGATTTGTATCTTTCATCTGGTTGCAGCCAGAAAAATTAGTGTGGTAGGGTGGTACAAGGGACAACTATCGTTCTCTATTATACAAGTTGGTGCATGTGTAACTAGAAGTTGGTGTTGGAACACTCAGGGAGTTGGTGCTTCCTTCTAGTGGTTGCTAGAGAAACAAGAGAGTTGGTGATCTCAAGAAGTTGTTGCTTGTAAAACAGAGGTTGTAGTCTCAAGAGGAGTTGGAGCTCATAAGAATGATAATGTACAGAAAATCAAGATTACTTATCATATCAAGAAGAAGAGGTTTTTCCCTTTATGGGTTTCCTCAGGAAATATCTATCTCTGTATATTTCATGTGTATGATTGATGTTGAATATTCTATTGCTTACTTCCCTGCATTATTGTGATCATTATTGAGTGTTCTGTAAAGAGTTTAAAATGGGAATTATTGTTTAAGAACAAGAAAAATTGATTCACCGCCACCCCTCTCAGTTGCTCAACATCATGATCCGACATGGCCCCCCATCCCCACTAAGCTTCCTTCAGATATTCCAAAATTCGAGGGTAAAAATGGTGAGGATCTTGGTGATCACATTACCACTTTTCATATTTGGTTCTATTCGAATTCCATTAATGATGATTACATTCAGTTAATATTATTTCAACACACCCTCACGGGGGTTGTTGTGAAATGGTATATCGAGCTACCTAGGGGGACATACGAAACTTTAAATCATATTGTTTTAGTCTTCCTCAACCACTTCCAATTGTCGGTTTGTTACGATGCTGACATAGAACTTATGTCGACCTTTCGTCAAGACAAGGCCACTCATATCTCGGATTACATCTAGGACTGGCATAGACATAAGAGGTTTTTCAAGGACTACATACCCTCATAATTCCTGCTAAAGTGGTTCCTTAAGTCTCTCCTGTCTTATATTTCAAAGGATGTTTCTACATCTTGGGTTACATTTGAGGAAGAAGTGATTTTTAAAACCTGACAGTTATATATTATATATTCTTAGTCTGGGATGTTATATGAGACTCTTTCAGACACACCTAGGTCAAACTATGACCCTAGACAAAATCCAGGGCTTCATGCCGATGGCATTGTAGGCTCCACCAATGTGAAATCCGTAGACTCTGTGGCAAGCCATTTGAAAGATTTGTCTCTAAACCAGTCTGTAGGAGGGCCATATTTTTCTGTGTCCTCCAATCCTACTCAGTCGACAGATGTACATTATGTGCATCTATTGACCAGCCCAAATGGTAACCAACAACCATGAGGGAATAAAAATAAAGGACATAATAATAATCGTAAGGGTGGGAAGAATAATAATAAACCTAAGGACAATGGTAACAATGAGAAGTTGAATAATAATGTTGGTGAGGGAAAGAAATAAAGGCGAAAGGTGAAGTTTCCCTGTAAGCTTTGTATAGATGATCACCTTACCCATTTATGCCCCAAACTTTCAGAAGCTACGAGGATTTTATCTCTACCACCCACCGTGCTTGTTATCACTGAAATTTTGTCCGCAAATGGTTACAAGAATCCAACATTGTCAAACAGTTATGAGGTCACCCATGGACCAATTACCACAACAACATTTCCCAAAGGTCCAAAATTGTACAACCAGTGATAAAATTAAAGTGCGCTATGACTACACAGGGTGTGCGCACACATGTGCTATCTAGAAACATAGGAAAAGTGCACATGTGCATGATGCGCGACTGTGGTCACTAAAAGATGTGCACATCTAAGAATGACGCATTTATGAGATTGGTCATCCTCCCACCCACTTCTGGTTCAGCTTCCAAGTTTATTTGATACCCAAATCTCAACTAAATCTGACTGGGTGGCTGGTCAAAGACCTAAACATGCCCTAATTAGCCTCTTTTCACACTACAAGTTGGTTGCACAATACCTCAAAGAGGTGCTATAAAACAAGGCCATGGGTGCACTTCATTTTCAAGGAATTTCATTAGCAAAGTTATGCTGCCACTATTCTCTTGAGGAATCCTCTATTCTCATCAAGAGTATATTAGCACCATTACATTGGGCAATCCATCTCACCTCTTGAGTGGATTTGCTTGAGATTCTTTCACCATTTTCATTCAAAGTTGTAAGAGGAGCTTATTTTTCGGGGTCCAAGAGCCCTCCTTTGGAGGAAGAAGGGACCCATAGTCCTCTTTCCTCTTGGTGTTTTCTTTCACTAATATAATTCTTTCCATTGGTGACATGAGTCTTATTGTCTTTTTGTTCTTATGTCCTTATGCTCAATAGTTTATTTTTTCTTTTATTTCTTAGTTGTTTTTTTATATTTCTTTCTCTAACCCTTTTCCCTTACAGCTGTCTTGCTTAGCTAACCCAACTAATCTTGTAAGCACCTATGTTTTTCTCACTAAGGTGAGGAAAGAGGCGCAACAGATTGGTGACTCCACTGGGGATAGGTATCGATTTCCTACCCCATTTAGGTTTTTATAGCTCTTATTTTGGTTTATTTAACCTGTAGGTGCATTAACCGGCCCAAGCCAACCTGCAAAACATCCAATTCCAAGTTTAATTGAGAGAATTCCATCTGAAATTTTCTTCACGACCGTGTGTCTATTGTGCACGAGTTTATTGGCCCACAGAAGAACATCATACACACATGCACCTAGATCACAGTGTTGTTATACGCACATGTGCCCAAAGTCTCGTTTATATCTTTGCACAGGCGCTCAGTGCACCTCTGTCTACTCTGAGACCCATGCACTTGTGTAGAAAAATTCACATTGTAATGTTTTTTGTGATTTGGGGAAGGCCCCTAGCCTTCTTAAAAGTGATTTCATGCATATTGTAATTTTCACCACACTTAGTTCCCTCTTCATATAAAGGGATTAGTCAAAACACATAGGCACTTAGGGTGTTTAAAATCATTATTTTCTCTTTTGCTTTGATTTTGCCACATGGATGGCTTGCTTTGACTAAAAATATAAGATGGAATCATTTGTAGACACATATAACTTGCATTAGGACTAGAAGTTGGATAACAATCACTTAGTATGCTCTTCTCTCGCGCTTCCAAGCGACCTTGAGAATCAGAAAAAGATTGTAGAACAATTTCATCTCCCTTAAAAAGACTAAAACCTTTAGGAGAGGACAACAACCCCCTCGAGACTCCTCTTAGTTTACTTTTCAAACACATCTTAAGATTGTAATGGACCCATACATGCCCACATACTACAAAGATAGGATAGTGTTGAAATTTACTTTCTTAGATTAAATCAGTAGGGAAGTTTAAAGGTTTTGTAACGGGCCCATACATGCCCACATGATCACAATCTAGGATAGTTTCAAAGATTTTCTTCGATTAAATCACAATAGGGATTTAAAGGAATAGTAAAGGACCCACATGTCCACATGCTATCTTCCTAGGGACTTTTGAATTACGCAAGGTTGTACCAAAGGCATTTAGTTAATTAGGTAATCAACACTTGTAAGGACCAGGTGAAGTCCACATGTAGCAAGGTGACACCTAATTCATTAAAAAAATGACACACTTTCACTCATTCACACACCAAAGTCACTGATCACTCACATAGTTTTCATCTCAAAACGTGGAGGTTAAAAAAAGTTTCCTCCAAAGGGATTCCGAAACACCCCACCCTTTTCTTGACAAAACTATCCACTCCCATTTAATTTCAACAAGGTTGGTTCACACCCCCAATCTCTCAAACAACCACATCTAAATTTTTTCTAAAAACTCACTAAGTTTTCCTCCACATGAGGTGCCAAAAGAAATCTTTTAGTCTAGGTAGGATTTTGGGGATATGCATCCAAATAACTCCCCGTTATCTGGTTCTCACATTGTCAAAACAATAGAAGTCAAATAGGGAACTAAAAATCCTCCAAGTCAAGTGTTCCTAACACCATAAGGTAGGGAGATACCCATTAAGGGTTGAAGGCCGAGGTCCAATTGTTCTGTGTGTCCCCCCTTGAGGAACCCACCTCTTGCACAGGATCCATCCCGTGACCCATTTCTTAGAAATCTAAATGTCGCACTTTGACCGAGGTACCTAGTGACCAAATTTTAGGACATCTACCCAGGTGGAAATTGTGGGTTGCAATTGCACCTTGCTTGGATTTTGTGTGTCTATTGAGAAGTATCATCAGTTCTTTCGTGATATGCCCCCTTTACCCCTCATTATAACTGATTACTTCATCCTTCACTAGTTTCTCTTCAGGTGATTTCAGACCCCACTATTGAGTACTATTGGAAGGTCTAGTGCTATTTGAGAGGAATAATGTTACATCTTTTAGGACATGAGCATTTGTTTTCTTTGTTTCCTCATGTGGAAAAAATCCACTTACCCACATATATGCTTCTTTATCATAACACTTTATTTATGATGCACTTCTAATTACATTTTGATTTAGATATATATTGTGTAAAGTTCAAAATTGCAACAAAAGGCTCTTGTTTATTGATTCGCTCTCACCACCATTCGCACACATCCACTTAGCTAGTCGGACATCATAGGGGACCCATAGAATCTCCATCATTCCAGACACTTTCTAAACCTCCCTCCTATCTTAGGGGGGGTTCCTAGTCTTTCCAACTCATTGGCACCACCTTCTCATACTCCAGTGAGTGTCACTGTCTTAGGATCATCTTTGCTTGGTTCCACCTTACTTGGGTCCAATTCCCAAGGTCCACCATCCACTCTCTCTCCTTGACATGGAAGCAGGGGACCAACTTCCTCTCAAGGGGGAAGTACCAACCCACCTAGCCCCCCTCAAGGGTCAGTTTCACAGAACACTCACACCATGTTTGGAACTAATCCTCCACCAACACTCCTGATGCCATATTTGGCCTCTCTCAACATATCAGATCTAAGAAAACTCACAAATGATCCTATATTGCATGACCCCACATGGCCTGCAATTCCCACCAAACTACCTTCAGACATACCCAAGTTTGAAGGAAAGGAAGGAGATGACCCTGCCAACCATGTCATGACCTTTCACTTATGGTGTTATTCCAACAACATTATGGATGATTCCATCAGACTACAATTATTTCAATGTGCACTCACTGGCCTATCAACCAAATGGTATGTAGATGAAAAATTAGGGTCCCATGCAAATTTTGAGTCCTTGGCCAAAGAATTCTTGACCTTCTTCCAATTACCAATCCACCATGACAATGGTCTTGAACTACTCTCCAATTTTAAACAAACCTCAGCCACACATATCACTGATCACATTCACGAGTGGCATTGATGACATAGTTTTTGAAAAGCAGAAACCACCAATCAATAGTGTCTTGACTAGTTTCTTAGATCACTTGTCTCTCTCCTCGGTAAAGATGTGGCTTCCACCTTCCCCCAATCCGAAGAAGAAGCCATCAATAAGGCTCAACAATATGAACTCATCTATTCACAGTCAGGATACTTGTACAAGATACTTTTTGACCTCCCAAAACCCATGCCATTTGGCCAGGAAAAACCCAGGATATCTCACTCAGCAGACAGATTGATTGGTAACACCACACACCACAATCCACAACCCCCATATCCACCAATGTATGGCAGACCTCAATATCCGTTGACGTATGAAGGAACCCCTTATTATCGTCCACCCCCTTATCAACAACCATAACCTGTTTCCATTCCTCCACCCATTTGTGGACCACCACCGACACCCACAATACACCCACCAATCCCAACAAGTTTTGGGACTCCATCTACCTCAGCTTACACTCCAAGTACTAGTGAAAGAGCCATGCCTTATTATGTACCTTACAGATCACTACCCCCATAGAATCTATACTTTCCATTCCCTGGTCCTCCATAGCCCATGGCTTCCCCACACCCTCATGCTGGGGTGAATTTCATTCAACCCTCTCCCCATCAACAATATCAAAATTTTGAACAGTTGAATACAGAAAATCCGATCCATTAGTCAAACAATGCCAAAAAGAAAGGAAACAATAGGAACAATAACAACCCAGGTCAAGGTGGGAATCACCCCCAACCGAACCAACCTACTGGGGGCAACCAGAATCAAGGGAATCAAAACCCCAGGGGGGAAACAACAACAAACGTTAAGGGAAAAAGAACAATAATCTTCGAACCAACTTCCCTTGTGCCCTTTGTGGTGAATTCGATCATTATACTTATCATTTCCCCCAAATCGATGAGTTTAAATGAATGAAAGACCCAGGAAACAGACCACACCCTCCAACACTACCTACCCCTCAGCAGGCCCCACAACAATACATGCAACAACCACCCCCAATAATGCTACAAAATCACATTCCACACCAAGGAATGATGAACACCCAACAAGACA
Organism: Picea sitchensis; assembly: GCA_010110895.2. Classification (NCBI taxonomy): domain Eukaryota; kingdom Viridiplantae; phylum Streptophyta; class Pinopsida; order Pinales; family Pinaceae; genus Picea; species Picea sitchensis. The sequence goes on along the minus strand of SNQJ01S0010345.1, from coordinate 39,274 downwards.
TGCAGCCTAACCCACCACAGTTAAGGCAATATCTCAACCCAAACAATCCCGCAGATTGTACTATTCTCCTCACCAATGAGGAAGAAATCCTTCTACAGACACGTAGTCATCAGTACCATGCATCTAGTGAGTCCCCTCCCATTCCCCTAGAAACAATCCCAGCACCAACGGGACCCCCGTTGGTGATTCATCTCCCTAACATAGAACCACCTCTTCACATCCCTCGCATCGCATTGCGTAGGAATATCCACAACCCACAGGCTAGGGCGGCTCATAATTACAGTTTGGTTGATGACTTAGCATAATCCCTGGCTGCCATGTCAATCTTATAAGTCCTTCAAACTTTTCCTACTCAGCGGAAATCATTACTTTCCGCCTTGGGGGTAGTCGACCCTACGGATACTCGACTCATCACATTTGATCTTACTTACTCCCACCATACCCTCTACACCCCCATTCACTAACCTCCCTGCCATAGCTGGGGGCAGGTGAAAGAAGAAGGAGCCTGCATGTCCACTTCCCCCATGCGTCCAAACTCCTTGTGTGCTATGTTATAAAAAGGGACACCCTACCAACAAATTCCCATCTTTACTCGAGTTACGTAACCTAATTCAACCCAGTAACACCCCATCACCACTCACCACTGTAACAGGTATTGCTGCTATCTCCCCTAACTCAAGTAGCAAAGGACTGTGAACCAAATTCGCTTGCACCATATGTTCATAATATGGCCATTATACACACCATTTCCCAGTACTACCTCAATTCTGGAAGACATTAGTCGCAGTATGCCAAAGCTTCCAGCAGGCACCTAGTCCAGTTACGTCATGCCTACCAAAAATAACTGACATCCATTATGTCATGACTTCAGCCAATGAACGTATGAGATGCCCTTGCTCTCTATGTGAATCCTTAGATCATTTTACATATCATTGTCCTATGATCATTGAATATAGGCAACACTAGATGACCCTGATTCAAACCCCTTAGCCCCCCACAGAATCGGTGATTGACCTTACCTCACCACTTGAGATTCTTCATATCATTTCTCCTAAACCAGAGGCACTCCCTATACCTTCGTGGTTATTGGATGACTTATCCGAGGATTTACTCCCAAATCCCCCCAATTCTGCCATTCATTTCCCTTCGAAAATTTTACATCCAATTACCACTAGCACTCCTCAGTACCTCGATATTTAGTTTATGTTGAGTGAACCATCGCAATCTCATTGCATCATTCCCCCTACTTCATCATCCCCAAAGGACAAACACACGGTGATAGTCACTGAAATCACTCTTGTCGACCCCTTGTATCCCCACCAATTTCACCGTGATGAGGACATACTCGAGGAACTAACCACTCCCGACTACCCATGGGATGCGCTACACCATAGAGTGCTCTTCTTTTCACAGGAAGCCTTCACGCTTCCTAACTAACACCCCATATATATAGCCAAAACCAAGGATTTTATCCCATCAGGGGATATCAACTGGTTCAACAACCCCATCCCGGCCCCTGATGCTTTTGAAGAAGACAACATGGCCAACCTTTCCCCGACCATCAAAATCGATATTTCCATAAAAAATAGAATCGTCGAGGAAATCACTATTGGCACTGCATGCACTCCTCAAGAAATCATCGCCTATAAATCCCTCTTCTAAGAATATCAGGATATTTTTTCCTAGTCATACACAAAGATGCCTAACCTTGATCCCTCTATTGTCGAACATCGCATCGACACCTGGCCTGACATTACACCAGTTCGTAAAAAACAATGACCGCTACACCCCTCCAAAGAAGCAACCATTAAAGCTGAGATTGACAAATTACGCATGGCTGGGTTCATCTACCCCATCTCCTATACCTCATGGGTTTCCAACCCTGTACCCATTAACAAAAAATAGGGCACTATCCACATCTGCACGAACTTTTGCGATCTCAATCACGCCTATCCCAAAGACAACTTTCCAACACCTTTCATTGATCAAATTATCGATGATTTCGCAGGCCACGAGGCTTTGTCCTTCATGGATGGTGTTTGCACCCAATTAGTCACTTGGTGAGCAGATAAAGGGTGCTTACATGCCCAGTTGGGTCTTGCTGAGCATGACAGTTGTAGAGGAAAGAGTTAGAAAAAGAGCAACAAAACTATAAGCAAGAAATAAATTAAAACAAACTAAAACTATGAGCATATGGAAAAGAAAATAAGAAATACAATAGACCAATATCACCAATGTTTTAAGCTGATCAATTGATGAAATCCAAAGCACAATGAAGAAAGGGGACTTGGGTCCCTTCTTCCTCCAATGGAAGGCTCTTGAGGCCCTCACAAACTTTCTCTCCTTACAATAGAAAATGAGAATGATGGTGAAAGAACTCCAAGCACATCCACTCAAGAGAGAGGTGAATGGCTCAATGAAATAGTGCTAATGTGTTATTGTCAAGGAGTGAGTCCTTAAAACAATCTAAGAAGCATAACATTACATGAAATTCCTTGAGAAAATGATGGTTCTTCATGGCTTTTTATAGCATAGCATTGGGTGATTATGTAACCTCTTTGGAGTGTGAAAAGGGGCTCTTTAGGGCTCAATTAGGTCTTTGACCAGCCTACCATGCAGATTCAGCTCAGATTTGGGGTCAAATCGGCTTGGGAGCTGATCCATTAGTGGTTGGGAGGCCGACCAATTTCAATAAATTCACCGTTTAGCAGGTGCGCGAGTTTTTGCGCCAACAGTCGCGTGTCATGCGCGCATGCGCCTGTGGTACGTTCCTGTTACGCACATGTGTGCGCGCACCCAGCTTATGTAAATCTCCCTTCAATTTTTTGGCCACTTTGTATAGTTTTTGACCCTTTTGCAATGCTGTGGAATTAATCCTGTGCCATGAATGACTTCATTCGTGTGTTGACGATGCAGAGTTCTTGTCACCATGTGCGGACGAAATTTCAGTGATAACAGATGCCCCCTGATGGATGAGGTTAGGAGAAAACGTATAGCCGAAATCCATCAATGTTTCTTCTACTGAGAATGTGTGTTGTAAGGGAGAGCAATAGTGGAACCGTGTAGAGCAATCCGTTGGAGAAGAAAGGAACTGGTAGAACCTAACCTTCTATAAG